>CABFOQ010010351.1:58244-93518 GCA_900660455.1 Gephyroberyx darwinii | reverse complement strand
AGTATGTTTGATTTTGTTTTTTTTTTTTTTTTTTTTTTTTTTTTTTTAACTTGTGGTTCATTTCATAGACCGACACAGGTGTTTGCTTGCAGTCACAATCAATAAGTCTAGGCTACAAAAAGGATGGATACAGTATGCAGCACGTTGTCTTATTTACCTCAAAGGATCCGTTAACGCTTAACAGTTCTGTTAAGTAGAGTTACTGTTCCTGTAGATAACCAAGCCTACTATTTTTATCATCATAATAGAGAGCAAAAATCGCCAGAAATTTATTTGGAAGCCAAATCTTAACAAAACCACACCAGGGGAGCATTCAGGACCAGTTGCCTCTCATCTTTTTGTTTGGTGACCTACATCTAAAAATTTATCAGGCTGACCTAATAATATCTTGCCAGTCCCTATGTCTAATGATTTAAAATATAGACCAAATAATAATATCTTGTCAGTCATGAGTCATTGCTCTACTTTGTCCTACTTTAGTTGATATAAGAAACAATACCCTGGCCCTTCCTCTTAGCACTTGCTTATTTGTCTTTGCTTACTTGTCTTAGCACTTGCTTATATACTTATTTGCTTCACTTATTTGTCTCATTTGTTTAATTAAAAAGTAGGTAGCTAACTAATTGCACTTTTACCTTAGCACTGGTTATGCTCTTAGATGCTTGTTTAGGAAGGAAATGCACTTATGATTTCTGGTGACTAGTAGTTCTTTTGCCTACCTACATTGAATGCACTTATTGTAAGTCGCTTTGGATAAAAGCGTCTGCTAAATGACTCTAATGTAATGTAATGTAATATAAGCAGGTTTGGTGACTTGGTGGAGATGACATGCAGATTTGGACTATTGGAACTAGTCTAAATTGGACTATTGGCCCTAGACTTTTTAAACAGCAAATGTAAAGCCATGTTAGCCTTTGGCCAGGTTTTATAGGTAATTATGGAAATCAATCAGAGATTAATGGTCACTTCATGTCTGTAGGCCTACATGGCCTGTATGGGCGTAAAGACACTTGTGTGCAGATCTTCAAGCAACATCAGCAAGGCATACAGAGAGAAAACCCCTATCCCTAACCCAAAAAGCAGACTAATGGTCTAGAATATAGCTCATAGATTACAACTAAAAGACTGAGCGTAAGACTAGAGTAAGACAACGCAGAAATTACATGAAAATACTACAATATACATCCCCCTGCCTCTACTGATTCTATTCTATTCTATTCTATTCTATTCTATTCTACTAATATATCTTATATGTATAATCTGACTCTTCAGCATGTGATCGTTTTGTGTGTGTGTGTGTGTGTGTGTGTGTGTGTGTGTGTGTGGTTTGTCATTTTACATGCTCTAATGCTCCCTCCTTAAGCTTGCAGCATATCACAGCTAAAGAGCAATGTGGTCTTCAAGAGTTTATGCATTGACTGGCAGAACTATAAAAGGATCTTTGTAATCATGGGAAGGTATTTGGCTATCAAACAAAGGCCTGAGTATTGTCAAATGTAACAATATTTAAATGTCAACAATGAAACAAATGGTTGCCAAACTAAAACCAGAACATTTCATTTTACCCTAAGGCTTAATTTTTTGTTTTGTGCAAGAATAAACACATGGTATGTGAGTGTGGATCTTGGTTTTTTTTGTTGAAGTTATTTGGCTATATTACACATTTGTACATGCATCTACCTATCTACCCATTTCAGACAAAAGCACAAATTAGACTTATCACCTCTACAGGCCAATATGGTTCAGCTTCATTTTCTGCACTGCATGCTGAATGGAGGCTATAGAGAGTAGAGGGGACTTTGGAGCTCCTCCTCCTGGAATATCTTGATGGACAAAAGCAATGTCCCATTGGGTGTTAGGCTGGTTAGGTGGACATCAGCAGCACAGCAAAGTAACAGCAACTTTACTTTGAACTAGGGAGAAGAAGTCCATCTGACTACAGGCATGCAATCTCTGCACCGACCTAGCCGAACAGGTGGGTTTTAAGTTTTCCTTTTGGGTTAAACCCTTGAGCATGAATTCTGTGGGTTGTAATATAGGGAATTGCTGTATGATGTGTTATTCATTTATTTCATTTGTCTAGGCATGAATCAGGTGATTTTTAGGTCACAGGACAATGACAGATTGTTGTCAATATTGTGGTATTATCATAGATCTCTGATCTATCTAATTACTTTTAAGTTTGATTTTACATGTGTTTGTCACACTTCAGTAACTATTTCTCATCAATGAGATGTTATTACACTGTGCATTAATTAAAAATGTCCATTTATTTTAACCTAAAGGTGAGAGGCTATGAATATAACTCATCTACTGATCATGACATGGCTTTCATACTGCTTTGACAAATGAAGAACTCAGTTTAGCACTAAACAGCTATCATTAACCTTTTGTAAAATATGTATATTACAGGCAACAGGGGAAAACAACTAGGTGTGTAATCCAAGCCTGTAATCACTGCTCATGTGTATTTCCTTTACAGGTGCAAGGTTTCCGCTCATTTGTAATAATTGTGGAAACTCTGCAGAACAATCATTTTTGACCTTGTGGGGTCCCAGATCAACCTATTTCAAAACATTTTAAAGAAATAAATAACCTTGTTATGGTTCCTTAAGTATTTTTGTTCAGTCAGTCATTTCTGACTAAGTAATTGAATCTGAATAGATCAGGCTCTCACCCATCTTGTAAATCGTATCCTAATGTGTGTAAAAGTAAAATAAAAGAGTTTCAGAAATGTAAACAAATTAAATCACTGGGAAGTGATAAACATCTTTTATTTGTAATATCATTAAACTAACAATCAAATTACTTGAACTGATCACAAAGCCTAGCCCACACTCCCATAGTTTTAAGTGTAATGTTTCACTAATGCATTGCTTTAGTAATAGTATATGAATTGAGCTCCTAACCACTAACTGCCCCGCCCCACCTCACCAACCCTCCAAAACTTTCCATTGTTTGCACACACAGGAACAGATGAACCAGCGCCTAATCTAGTCGCTTCTCTCAGTGCACAGAGAGAACAGACAATATCAGCTGAATTAGAGGGGCTGTTGCTTCCACTGGGTGTTTGATTTGAATGGCGGGATCTATCCCGACAGGGCTCAGCCAGGCTTCCTCATCCACATGTCGTAACTGGCCTTCATCACACAGTGGCATTATGCATTAATCTTACTCTGATACACACAAGACTCAATCAAGTTCTAGGTGTATCTTAGTTTGATATTGATGATTTTCTTTTTTCAGCCAAAAATACCCCAAATGAATACTCTTTCAATCTGTTATGTCATCTGCAAGTGTAAATTCTTTCTTTTTTTATCTTCCAGGTGAGGTAGCTCAATGGAGCAGGGCCTCCTACCTAGCTTGTGTATTCGGCGTGATCACCTGCTTGGGATCAGTTATGCCGCTTCATGTCCCCCCGGTGACAACGGGTCTCCGCTCTGCGTTCTCCGCCACACGTACCAACAGTATAGTGGGAGGCATCCAAAAGGCAGTGACATTCAATAAGCTCTTGGTCAACATGGGAGGGGATTTCAACCCAGACACAGGGCACTTCCGCTGCCGAATCCCCGGGGCCTACTACTTCTCTTACTCCATGGGGAAATTCCCAAAGAAAATCCTGTCTGTCATACTGGTGAAGAATGGGGAGGAGGTTCAGGCTATAGCATATGATGACTACCGCAAGAAAGGAAGAAAAGTTGAAAGCCAAAGCATAATGATCAGTTTGAAGGCTATGGACACAGTGTGGTTGCTTTTACAGCAGAGTCCTCAGTATGCTCTATACAGCAACGCTGGCCCTTATATCACCTTCTCTGGTTACCTTGTATATCCTGAGATTTCTGCAGCCAGCGCTATCAGCAACCACGTCTCCCCACCAGCACTGTCTTACCCTAATTGCCCCCCTCAGGGCGAAAACGGCTGGACTACAGGTCAGACTGTAGAGCAGCCAAGGTCTGCCTTCTCAGTCGCTCGGACATCCACAGTTCTGGGACACAGTAGCAGGCAGCAGGACAAGCAGCCATTGACCTTTGATGTGGAGTACGTTAACATCGGGGGCCACTTCAACAAAACCTCAGGGCTGTTTAGCTGCTACTTCCCGGGGGCCTACTACTTCGCCTTCACTGTGGGGAAGCACCCTCACAAGGCTGTGTCTGTGAAGCTGATGACAGGGCGCGGCGAGGTGCAGGCCATGGTGTTTGATGAGGATACATCAAAGCGCAGGGAGATGCAGAGTCAGAGCTTGCTGCTGTCACTGCGCCAGGGGGACAGCGTGTGGCTGTACAGTCAGCAGGATGAGCGCTTTGCTGTGTACAGCAACCAAGGAAGATACACAACCTTTTCCGGCTTCCTGGTGTACCCTGAAGTGGAACCACCCACAGCTACCACCACCCTGGACAGAACTGACTTCTAAAGACTGAGCCATCCATGGTGCTATGTTTTTAAAAAGCAAACTAGTGTAAATGCCACATACTTTGCTTTGTTGGTTTTGTAGAAAGTAAGTAAGTTCTTTCTGTTCTTTATCCATGAATTTGTGGTCAATATACTGCAATTGCATTCACCCTTATTTTTCTGACATTCCAAAACTGGATAATGCATGTTGCCAAAATACTCCACAAGATGGCGTGGTAACACAAGGTTTCTTAGACAGCAAGGCACAATTAGTAGGCAAAATAGTCATTTTTGTCCTAAAAGTGCAATTATCTGTAGAAACAACAACAACAACAAAAAAACATAAATGGAGAAAATGGAATGTTTGTGTTTATATATTAAAATTGTTCATTAATTCATTTGTTTTGGTTTTGGTTGACAGATACATTTCCTTTAGAAATTCTTTATTTTCAGAATTTTTGTACAATAAGTACAATAAACTACCAATCTGTGACATTTGTTAGAAAGATTCAAAGGAACCAAAAATATAATATTTTTTCATGGGACTATTATGTAAATAATGTATAGTTTACCTATATTGTCACTTGTGAAAACGTGAGATTTAGAGGTACGTCATGATGATATTGTGTTTTATGTTACATTTATGAAATCTTTATATTATGAATATAGTTGTTTTGAGTGTAAACTAGAGGGTAGTCGAAATGAAATCATACACTTTTGAATGAATGAAGATGTTCTTCGGCATTAGAGTGAGGACATCGAGTCGCTTTCTTAGTCTAATTATACACTGCTCTGAGTACAAGAAAGGCCTTTTGTGCTGTCATTAAAACTGCTTTTGAAACTGACTACACTGAAATACTTTAAGTAGGGGGGCTACCTTAAGTGTTGATGTTTCATCAATCAATCATGAAGTTACTATGGAGGAAAGGGTTGCTGCCTTCAAGACTGAAAAAGAATAAATGCATCCATACTACTCATACTACTATTAGTATTAGTACTACTACTACTCCTACTACTACAACAACTACTACTAATGTGACTACAACAACTACTACTACTACTATTATTACTGCTATTACTACTATTGCAACTACAACTACTATGACTACTGCTGCTGCTACTACTATTATTGTTACTATTACTACTACTGCTACTACTATTATTACTACTACTACTACTACTACTATTACTACTACTGCTACTACTATTATTACTACTACTAGTACTACTACTACTACTAAAACTGCTGGTGCTGCTACTGCTACTACTACTATTACTACAATTACTACTATTACTGCTGCTGTTACTACTACTACTAGTGCTACTAGCACTTGTAGTGTTTCAAACAAAAGAAATGGGTTCAGCTCTCCATAAGGCAATTTCCTACAACAAGGCCTAGTTATCTTTTGGAAAAACAAACAAAGAAATACTGAGACTTTCACAAGAAAAATGTCAACTAACATTCAATGTTGCACTTCCTTAATTTAGTTAATAGTAATTATTTAGTAGTAGGTAGTTTTTTTTTTAATGATACTTCACTTTAAAGAAATGTAAGCAAAGGAGGTTAAAATATTAAATAAAGAAAAATAAATGATGGCATGAGCTCAGTATTCATATTCATTGTTGACAACACATTTGTTATGGCAGGTTTTGAAATCAACCTAATGAGATCAATAGGGAATACCATTTCAATATGTAGTCATTTTTCTTATTCCAGTGTATATATATATATAGTTTACTTGTTTACTGAGGTAATAACATTTCAGCAAAATTAATGAAGAACAAGGAGCATAATTTCCCAGTTGTACATGTCCCGGTATTCTTCAAATATGTTTGAACAAAGGTTTTTCCTCAAAGTGTTCATGCATACTACTGTCGAGGTACGTTTATATCCATATGTGGACCTCAGGATGAATGGCTGTTAGCTCAGTGCCAGGTAATGGGGATCAAAATAAATGTTTAACTTCTACTGACTGAGATTTATTTTCCTGTTATTTTGTTATTTATTAACTTTTATCAAGTTTTTTTTGTGTATTTACAGCAAGTATATTAGCAAGTTTTGGAAATAAAAACAAATCAGCCCAAGTCATACATCATTTAAACCCTACAGTTCTCGAGGAAGAGTAGAAGTAAGTCCATACTTGGTTCCACTGTTTGTACTTTTCTGACTAATCATGTTGGGCTTTGAAGATTTTCTTATATGATCTATGCAATGAAAAGAATATTCCCAAAACTCATCCTTTCAGCTGTTTCCTCCTTGAGCTGAGAATTCTGCCATGGTAAATAAAGTTCAAAGTTATCTCTATATCTCTAAATATCTCTATAATGAGACAAGTTTGTTTGGCTGAACCAAATAGTAAACTGATATTATGATGTAAGCCAGGGAAAAAATCCATCTGCACAAATACACAATATTAGTCAAATACGCTTAAATGGCCAATGATTCAATACATGAATAATGCCATACTGTTAACATCTCACTACTGTTGAAGTCAGGCAACATAGAGGCCAAGTTAGTGCAGGGGGTTCACAGAGTCATACCATGTGGGTTATTTATCATCCCAAAGCCTTACTTAATGCAATATAAATATATACTGTAGTTGGACCATGACTGTCCTGCAAGTTGAAATGTTCCTTTTACCATCTCCGATCAACCCCTTGCTGCCTTTCTCCCGGTTTGTCACTGCACATCCCAGACTTCACAGAGCAGCGGGGTGAATTTATGGTCACTCATTCTCCAGGATGTGAGCATTTCTGCGTGGTGGTGGCTGAGTGTTCTCAGCTCAGTCAGACGGCCCAGCAGGCGAGCAAAGTGCTGCGGCTCCTGTGGATGCTGCAGGGCACAGAACCTTCTCAGCACATCCAACATTGGCTCCTGAAGCCTCTCGACAGCCTGCTGATCCTTTACATAAGGCCGATCTACAGAGGAACAGGAGCAGTCAGGCAAAACCCTGACAGAGCTCTAATGCAAGGCCCAAACTCATACATAAAGCAAGCAGTGATGATAAATCAGTGATTTAGGGTGTCAAAGATTGTGGATGTTGATTTAGGAAACATTATAATAGAGTAGTTGTCTGATGGATTAATGGAAGCTGTTGATACTGGCTCACCTGGTGTCAGGGTGGCTATGACGGTGAGGAGGGCCTGTTCCTCCTGCATCATATGGAGTTCACCAATGCTTTTGTAGAAGTTGAACATGGGTGTGATATATTCCTCTGATATACCTGCAGAAAGACATTCAGATATTTGTGGCATTACAAACATTGGTCATTTAGTTCATATACAACACATAGGAGCCTCTCTGAGCGTCTGCCAGGAGGGTTCAGCTGTATGATCATCCTCAGCAAAGAGTTAGATAAACTCCAGCTCACACATGTATGTAATTGGAATGTAATTATTACATTGTCAGACCAAATACTGGACACTAGCAGCATACATCATCATCATCATGAAACTAGGAATGTTTGCTCGAGTCACTTGGTTCCTAGTAGATGGAGACCAAATCTGATACATTTACAGGGAAATTACAGAGATTTCCTTACAATTACAGAGATTCCTTACCTATCCATGTTGCACAAATACAAAATACATGTGTAATTTCATCTAGGTGGCTAGCCAGTTGGCTGGAATACATTGTCCTCATTCTCCCGAGCTTAATATCTTGGGCTTATGTGTTTTAACTAATCTTGTGACTTTATGAGATGTCTCATACCTCAAAATGTTTATGTTGTAATATCATATCATCTACTAATGTTTATCATGGTGTATATCTGTGTTGTGATGTCAACTGAGTTGTAAAATCTTTTTTTTGAACTACAGGAAGACTAGTCAAGTCACGTTTATTTAGCCCTACATAGCCCTTTATCACAAACAAGCCTCAAAGGACAAGCGGTCTGAGGTGTCAGCTAATAGGGATCATAAGAAAGAAAGAAAGAAAGAAAGAAAGAAAGAAAGAAAGAAAATATGTAGTACATTTTTCATGACTATCATTTATGAATATGTCTCTGAAACTGAGTAAAGAGAACACTGATCATCAAAGGCGTGGAGTCTGGGAGTTGGTTCAAGTGCAACGACAACTATTAGATGGAACTTAAACTTATCACTGAAAACTTATCAGAGGACTTGGTTCACTGATGTACATTTGTTACATTTATTGTGTTGTATATTTGCTAAATACCACATTTTAATTTGTTGTGATCAGCGAGCACAGAAATGATTAATAGTTTTAAATAATTGTAATTGTTTTTATTGTGTAATTTCTTAACTCAGTGTTGGTCATTGTTTTATCTGGAAAAAAAAACCATGGCTACTGTTTTAGTATCATTGTACAGTTCAAATGGTAGCAGTAGGATTTACTAGTAAAAGATCTGCATCATTCACCTCATCTCTGGTAAGCTTAGAATTACTTTGGTCTGCATGGTGTTAGAGATACAGTATCACCAGATCTCTGCAGCTCCATCTTTTGCTAATGATTCAATGAAAGATAAGGAGGGAATATTAGAATAAAAAACACTGCTGTCAAACCTCAAAGTGCTTTCTGTATTCATTGCACAGGGTTTCATTCAGTTTGCTCTTTTTCCCTGCAAGTGGGTAACAGCTCCCACTACCTTCAAACTAGCAGCAAGGAGCCTGTCAACTCAGACACATCATCGAGCCTCTCAAGCATTCAGAAATGGCAGTAGGGCTCAGAGGGAGAGAAGTGGACAATAGCACTCTTGATGTTTCGATAAGGAACAATAGTCTCTTCAGACAGCTTTGCTCCCTATTCTCCCAGACTGGCCTTTAGTGTGAATATCTCTTATCCCCACCATTCACGCTGGACCTGCACTGAGGGACCCAGTGACGCACACACACACACACTGCCATCTCTGCCACTGTCCATTTAACTGTCCAACCTGGCTTGATATGACGACACCTCAAATATGGCAGCAGTGCAGAAGGGGTTGGGATATCATTAAAACCACCGCACAGTAACCTATTTCAAAGAATTTGATACATTTGTTAATGCTTAAGGTAGCAATGAATTTGTTTATAGGCTGTTTATAGACCAAAGTAGACCCCATAGACACTATAGACGTGTTGGGTACAGTGTACCTATACTGTACTATCTGCTGTCCTGCATTCCTTTATGTCTCCTCTTCACCAGCCTGCCGAAGAGCATGCCCACACACATGCCCCAACAGAATGAAACTGTACCGAGGGTATGTGTAACGTACACCCAGCCTGGGATCAACAGGTCAGCACACATCTCCCAGATGCATCACACAGATCAGGCAGATCCATTATTCATGCTAGACCTGCCTAGACTTGGCTGCTTGGCTGCAGACGGGCCCACAATATGTCATGTTACTGTGTGTGCAGTCTGCTGCATCTGGTGGACAAAAGAACCAAAGGCTCTTGAAGGTCAGGAATCAGGAGGGAGGATTTAAGAGTTGTAGTCCCACACCGATCAGATCACATTTGATGATGCTTGATGATATTAATTACTACATTTTTGCCGATGGCAGTTAAGAGGCGTTGTTACAGATACGATTAGTGTGATTAGTGGAGGTATTGTTTCAGGTGTTCCTATGTCGACTCACCACTCTTGCGTATCCTTTCCTCCAGCACATCTGTGTGTCCGTGTGGCATCTTTCTGGTGAAGACTTGAGCTGAGCGCAGAAACATGACTTCCACAGCTGAACCCTTCAGCAGGGCAATCTGATCTTCATGATCCAGAGACAGAAAGCCTGCCAGACGCACCATAGCACTCATTACATACCTTGCCTATGGTATGGGACTGATATTAAGCCAATTTGGTTCCGTATTGATATCACAGTATCAGTTTCCTCACTTGCATAGTATATAGCATGTCCAGTATGGTAAAAATGTAGAGCATCTCTGTTACTGTCCATAGTCTTGTGATAGTAAAGGTCTTTGGTTAAGGTTAGAAGCTATGGTCCAGATATATAAGCTAGGATACAATACCTGGAATACTTTTAGTAAACTCCACTAGAACTTGCACATGACTTGTTGCCATTTCTGTCAATAGCAGCAGGTTTTCTTCTTTGTTGAACTGTTCTTGTAGCTGGGGAGACAACATGAGCAGACAGCATTGGGAACAGATCAGATTGATTGAGAGAAAACAGAGAGTTGCACCAGCAGGAGGTTACACTGGTGGAGCAGTGGTTTGGTATTCTTGTTAGTTTCAGTTATGAGGGAGTCTTAGATCTATCCTTCTTGACTTGGCCTGGTCTCTCTTGCCCTGGTCTCTCTTGGTCTCAAAAGGTCAACTGCTGGATCTTTTAATGGAAGAAGCGGTTGGTGGTTTGAAGACGAGTGAAGTTTGAAATGATATTGAGAGTAACGTACCAGTTTTTTAGCCATATCTTGAGGAATTCGATGTTTGTTGTAAGCATCTACAATGAAATTCAAGAGCGCCTGCTGTTCCTGAGTCAGTTCAACCTTTTCCTGGATGAAAAGAACAACAGACATCATGTAGTAGCTCTGATTGGTGCCTGATTGTTTGTACCACAGTTTGTAAGTTTGTGATTAATGTAACTGATTCAATATCCAATAGGTGATTAAGAAAACAGAATCAGATTCCAGCTTCAGTATTTAACAATTAACGCAGCCATCTAAACCTTTGATCATTTCACAAAACTGATGTTGACGTTGTTTTCACACAACATTCAAAACTACAGATACCATTTTTCTGGATACTGCAGACAAAACAAAAAAAGGTCCATCCTCTCAAATTATCTCTGCTGTTTAAACTCTTTTTTAAATTTTGCAAAGCTAAAGTACCTGACGTACCTGATAAGCGCTGATGAATGAATAGAAGTCATTGCTAATAACAGTAACCATCATTGTGGTTTCTTTTGAAATTGTCAAATTGTGATTTATTGTGTTCATCAATACTTCAATATGACATATTATAATATTTCCAAAATTGTGAGGAATGGATGTTTTGCTTACTGTGAAGAAAAACATTTCATCAACTCATGGATAAAATTCCTTAAAATCAGATTCCTATGTGGATATTTCTGGATATATTATCTAGTCAATACATAATGTTTGTGGTTACATTTCCAAGTGAAAGTACTCATATATACTCCATCTATACACTTGTGTGTCATAACAGGAGAGGACCAGACTGTGCTTACCTTTGTCAGTCTGGTTGTAGAGGTGACCTGTTTGTTGTCTCCGTTGTCTGTCCCTTCAGTCTCATCACCGGTGGACGCTCCCGGGGAGGCCTTGGTGTTCTTCCGCAGCCTTTTAGACTTACATTGGATCTCTGTCAGCAGACCTGCCGACCGCGATGAAGGCTTCACATTGTGTGTTAAATACTTCACAGGTGGTTATTCAACAGTGATTCCATGCAGTTGCAAAGATTAAGGATTTCTCACAGGGATGCAATGCATTCAATATCGAGATGTATTTATTATGTCTCCCTGTGATTAATCTTTACATAGACTCACTGTTGAACTTTAATGAAATTTAATTGATATGTTAACATCGTACATCATAACAAATGTAACTTCATCGATCCCACCATCTCTGTACTGTGCACAAGCTATCATGTTAGCATGCAGTATGTTGAGTGCTCATAGACAACTACCATTATCTGACGTAAGAAGATAGAGCTTTTAGTTTTCTAGAGTTGGAAAACTAACATGTGTCCTTTAACATGTGTTTCAATTGTCACCAGAGTTTATAAAACCCCACAATTGTTTATATTCTATTTTATTGCTTTATTGTTTTGTTGCATATTATTATTTCTACTGTTGTTTCTACTTATTTTATATTCTATTTGTGTGCTTCTATTCCATCATTTCCAATTACTTTCATCCAATCATATACTGATGATAATGCATGAGTGTAACAACTCATTAATCCTTTCCATTTTTAGTGGTTGAATTTGCCAACTTTTCTAACTTTTATTGCAGCAACAGCCACCTGTTTATTTCTGTATTTGTTTGTACCAAATCAAGTAAGCAGTGAAAGAACTTCCTTCTGTCAGACGTTATCCAAAACTTCAGGGGATCAACTGCTGGATGAGGACCTGTCAAAATACGTTCTTTTCACACTGTGATCAAAAGAGACTTTGAGAAAACCTGTCCAAACCTGCCTCAGATAAATATACACAACTCAGAGAGTTGCTGTTATACCAGCAGGCTGGGTCATCAATGCCTGCCACCTTGCAATATTCATCACAACTTCCCTGCACTATTTATGAGCAACAGGAGCTCAGTCCGCCCTCCTGCCCCCTTCAACTGACAGCTCTAAATAGACCCATAACTAATGTTGCTCAATGGCTTGGTAACTCTGGAGAAGCAATAAATAGACTAAGCAATAAATAGACTAGAGTTCTAGCTTCCCTTTGTGGAGAGTGTAATTTACAGTATAGATACAGTATATTTTCCTATGTGTGCAATGCTATATATACATTAATGGAAAATTGTTCCCTAATTGTCATTGCTGGGTGTTTAACAAATACAGATGATTATATTCTCTCAAATGTTTCTTCTAGTACGATATGGTTGTTATGGTTAATATAATAAGCAAAGATCTTAAGCTATTAATGCTAACAAAAATCTACAGCAACTTTATTTTCACAACCACAGCCGTTTTGTGAGGTGTCAATTTTTGTTAAATGGAGCATAAGCTCTCCCTCTTCCATTCCTGTAGCAGCACCAAAAGCTAGATGTATCTATTGTCTGATGTGGGATGTACTTTCCCCGGCTAAAATTCAACTGGCCATGTCAGAATACAGAACAGGGCTCCCCACAGTGGTCTCCGATGGCCTCTCATGAATCTACTGAAAGGATGATATGATGTTGTGTGTGCATGTGGACAGTACAAATCACTTTGGATAAAACCATTGCAGTGCAGGAATTCGGGACATTATTACATCCCTTTCATTCCCTTCCTCATTCACAAAGGGTTTTTATTTATCCTATTAAGGTTGTCCTGGTAATCTAGGTAGATGCCTTGACAACCAATGATACTCACATTCTGCCAGCATGCCCATCTCCTTGCACTTTCTTAGTCGGCACTCCTGGCATTTCCTGCGCATATACATGTCCATCTCACAGTTTCCTCCACTCTTGCATTTGTACACAGCATTCTTTGTTATGCTCCGCCTGAAGAAGCCTGAACATGGTGGGAAAAACATGGCAGCATCATGAGCCTGATACAGTATATGCTGATAGAAAGCTGTGAGAGTTTGTATTTTATTGAAAATAGAAAACATATAAAACGCCAAATAGAGATGGCCTAAATATATTCCATTTAGCTGGACTACAGTATTTTATTCTGTGCAGTTTCTAACTTTTTTTTTTTAACATGAAGAAGATATTTACAAAACTGGAAGATAATTAGGAAAATTCAAAAGGCATCTGTGTCACACACTCTTCTAATAATGTAACAGAGAGAAGCCCAGCTGGCAATGTTTCAGATAGTGAGAGCAGCAGAGCATAACACACACACACACACACACACACATGCACACAGAATAACTTTAGAGCATTATTAGACATTCTGACATGCAACATTAAGCACAATGACATGCATTAGCGTAGCCTAGCTCAGGTTCCCCCTGCATTGTACAGCAGAAAGTTGAGAGGGAACCCAATCTGGCAGCAGTACCAGGTACAGGCCAGTTAGACTTAAACCTATTCTCAGTCAAATGGCAACACAGGCAAGCGGCTGCACTCCTGGTATTGTCCAACCACACAGTGTGGAATTACGCTCATATCCATTCACCCTGTGGTTTGGCAAGAATCAGAGCAAATCCACACTGTCATAAAAATGTGGGCAGGAGTTGCTAAAGGCCACTTCTTGGGTGTCACCAAGGGAATCATTTTTACACGGAGGTAGGTTGTAAAGTTATGGTTGGTCTCGACAGTGTTTCACAGTTAAAGGGCAAAGTATAGCCTGTGTTCTCTTGCAAACGTCCTTGAAAATGTTTTAATAGGTGTATGGAATTTACTCTCCCTTCTTGGCATCTAATCAAATATGGAACGAACTGCAGTATACCACAGCATGTAGTAGTAGTAGTAGTAGACTCAACATAGTAATAAAGTACAACTGAAGAAACCTCAATTTGTTCCAAGAGTTAGTTGCAGCACCAGTGATTGTAACTGAATTTGCCCTGTGAAACATTTTCACTTAGCCAGCCAGCCTCAGGCCTAATGAGCACATACAGTATGAACATGACTGAGTGTTGTTCAAGTGCTCAGTGGCTAACAAGGTTTTAATACACAAACTATCATGTATTGCACTTCACCAGCTGCTGTTTGGACTTTTACTATAGACTTGTAGATCTGTACATCTCTGTAATGGGTGGCCTTTTAACGTCAACAGCTAAAGAAAATGTCATTTTTGGTATGTGGGTCAAACGACTTCTTTACAGCCTGCACTATTGCAATGTTATTGTGATGTGTCCTTGTGTTTTTGGGTGCCAAATATTTTGGAGATATTTAAATCCTAAGATTAATTTTACCCCCAGTGTCCTTCATTAAAACTAATAGGGAATAGGTGTGCTGCTCTAGGAACTACAGAGGGGATCAGAAGCCACATATGACTAGTCTGGTTTCAAAAGCCCTGTTCCCACAGCTGACTGCTCCCCTCACCTTTACATCCCTCACAGGTCAGAGCATTATAGTGGTATCCGGAGGCCTTGTCCCCACATACCACACACAGCTCCTCCCCTTTGACCCTTCCAGTGTGTGACATGTGCCGGGTCCTCTTGCACACAGCGGGCACTACAGTGGATGCCTCCTCCATCTCGGCATCATAGGTAACCTCCAGGGGTCCTTTCCTCAGTTCATACATCCCTGTATGCGAGTACCACTCCTCTCCATTGTACTGTGGGTAGTAGTTCTGACTGGAGTAGTACGGCGGGGAAGACATGGTTGGCTCCATGGAGGGGTACTGCATGCTAGGATAGCCAGTGAAGGGTAAGACGTCTGGATCCTGCAGCAGAGGACTCCCTTGGTCTGCCAGAATATCTAAGCAAGGAAAGAGGGAGTGGAGAAAGTTTCTATACAATTGAAGAAATGCATGCATAGGGGCTGACGTCTTATTATGTGAACTTCAAACAAGCAACTGGTCTCTTGACTTTTCAATGATGAACGTTCATTGAAAAGCCATGGTGGATAATGATGTTATATCAAGTGTTAGCCTTAGATAATGGATGGTAATCCATTATCATTACTACATATACTGTGAACCCATGAATGATTAACAACTCACTTACACAGAGCACACTGTCACTGTTAGAATGACATTTACTTCAAAGGAGAGGCGTGATGAATAAGATTTAAAAAATCCTATGTAATGTAACGAGTCCCTCATCTGTAAAGACGTATTCCATTTAATTCTGTCGATGAAAGTAAAGAGACATAAGATGATATCTGTAAAGTATGTTACACTGACCTTCTGAAGACTTGGTCTGGACCATGGCCATCTCTATCTGACCTAGCACGCAGACTAGCACACACTATGGTTTGTAGTTGCACCTTTGGTTTTTATCTTTCCGTTCTAATTAAACATCTTCCCTTTGTTCCCTTAGCGACACTGAAACAGTACATCTAGACCTGAACAACTTGGCGCTTGCTTGAAAAGTGCCAAGGGGAGCAAAGGTTGTCATAGCTACTCATTAACCTGACAGTCACATTTCTTTGCATCACTACAGGTAGTTGGCTGAACTTGTGAAAATGTTTTCACATCTGGGCAAGGGTAATACCTGGCTGCTACTGTGTAATGTGATTGGCCTGTAAGTGCTATGAGTCTAATCTGTATCAGAGATGGCCATGCCCTGCTTTAGGTCAAGAGGACGTACCAAACAAGTGGGAGCTCTCTGAGAGGGAGAATCCATCGCTGGGTGGGATTTGTAATGGCCCCACCACATTGATGTCGAGGCCCACCCACTCATTCATCCAGGAGGGTGGTCGGGAACCAACGCAGAAAAACCAAGATGCACTCAGTCACGAAGCAGCCTCTGTCCAGTTCTGTAACAAGCATCAAATAATCGGTGAGTTGTGTGTTATTCCTCGGAAGGAAATACAGTCCCTCAAGTATTCATATGGGTCGTCATGTGTTGCCACAATAGTTGTCTACCAATACAGGTCTTATTATCCTCCGAAACCCCCAGTGGAAAGTAATTAAACATCAGTTAGTGAGTCTCCACATCAACACTCTCGACAGTTCCTCTCTCCCACATAGGAACGGGACACCCAGTGGTCGCCATGCGGGTGGTGGAGGATGAAGGGCGGGCCACAACAAGACCTCCCTGCCCGCATGTCAAAGATGTTATAACAGTAGATGTTCATGAAGTACACAGTCTACTTTGTCGTTACGCACTGTGTAGCATGTGTCATATGATCATTTTTTGTGTATTATGTTCCTGAACATGATTTTATAAAACCTATACAAGTTTGATCTTGGACCGTCTATCATGCACATATAATGTACATGATAAATGATTGAACACGTACATTAATGTAATCAAACTTTCCGATGCTTTTGTAGATCCCCTGAAGGCATCTTGTGAATCACACAGTTATTTCTTCAAACTTCTCTGCGGCCTTTCTGGTGTAACATTAAAAGGCACAAGGTCACAGTGAACAGTGGACGTACTGTAAATCGAGCCATGTGAAAACACAGCCACATATGAACCTTTGCTTTTATGAATCCCTTCTGACACATTTTTTTAATTAACCCAGTTTAATTTCCCCTGAGATCCAACAGCAACCCACGAGGAGTCCAAAACCTCCAGTCCACTCTATCAGCCCACACAACAGCTAAACCGACTTCCCTCCACATCAGACACAGTGGCACACCACAGTCATAAGAATTCACCTGTTCACCCTTGTACATGAAATACGTTCACCCCCAATCACCAATCAATAATCCTTACCTTTTTACCATCAGTTGATTTCTCCTGTGGAATTCTGGTCTGGCAAAAGCCTTCAGCCTGTTTCTGATATCCACCCTGTGAACTACAGCACCATCAATATGTGCTAATGAACATTTAGCTGCTTCTGTCTTGGCTCCAGTGAGACCATGTGTGACCAATTGGGGTCAGGGCGAACGAGATGGTGGTTATTAATTAATCTGACCATTCCTCTCCATGAACCCCCTCTCCCGGTCCAAATCCATCTTTATCTAGCCAAGAGATGAGGCTGCCACATGAATTCTCCAGCAGACCAGAAATCCCTCCCACATACACGAACATCACACGCATTACACATACATCGAGACATTAGCATGCCACAAGTACTGAAGCTAGTGTACTGGTCAATATAGCAGTCTGGAACACTTGTCCAGACTGTGTGGCAATCATCCCCATATGTCCTTGAGCTGGTCAAAGCCATTTTATCATGTAACTATGATGTGAGGTAAGAGTCTACACCAGGCATGTTCATATTGGTGCTTCAGTGCTTTATCATACATAGCTTGTTGTCTTTGTGTACTGTACTGGAACCATTTATGAGAAATCAAACATGAATGGGTCCTTGTCTTTATGTCTTTAATATAAAAACAGTAGTTTAATCATTGATAGGTTGTTGCTTCATCCAAAGAGGCCCTTCTGAGTCAACAGATAGAAATAAACAGAACCTTTGCCATTGGTTGCCGACTGTTTGTGTACTATCTGGTCTGTGTTGGAGCTTGGGAGCAATGGGCTGATTGTGATGGGGTCTGGGGAGCAACAGACAGAGCACCATATATCTTATATCACACTTATAAACAACTTTAAAGTACCAGTTTACTATAAAAGTACTAATTTTGTACTTGATGCGACTGAAAGTTTATTTGTAAGTCTATTTAAGTTTATTTCTGTATATTTTTAGTATACTTGAAGTTGACTCACACAAATACTAAAATGCACTTCTAGAAAAACTACAAGTACATACTTATTGTACTCATTCATGCATTTCCTTTCTCTGCTTATTTCTATTCTATTTCTCATCACAGGGGACTGGAGCCTATCCCAGCATTCCTTGGGGAGAGGGCAGGGAAACACCCTAGTCAGGTCACCAGTCTATCACAAGGCGAACACAGATCGAGGTGAAGTTCCTCCCAGGACCTCCCAGGTTGTAGTGACTTAATTGGACCACCTTTATATTTATTTAATTATACTTTAAAGTAGACTTTGCTTACTGTAGCACTTAAAGAGTACTTCAGGTCCACTTCTCTTCTCTCTTCTCTCTTGCCTTTTGAGACATAAGTCCTAACATTGTTTACACTTAATGTACTGTAAACAGTAAAAAGCAACCAACTAAATAGAATTACCGAAAGATAAGACAATAAGTTATTAGCAAGTTATTTGCTAATCTAAAAGGGTGAAGTCAAGGTGTCATTAAAGTATAAGGCTTAGTATACCATTATCAATACCTTTTGCAAAAGTGTAAAAAAGTATTCAACAACTCTAAATAGCAGTGAAAGTATAAGTATAAACCTACATGTGCTATTCTCAAGTAGACCATTTGCAAGTATAACAAAAGTAAAATAAAAGTATTTTTTGTTTTAAGAAGTATACTAACAGTGTACTAAAACAAATACTGGAAAGCAACATAATCTCCCATGACTTGTTAAATGACTACACTAACTTCTCCATTGCTGCTGCATGTTTTAATTGCTCTAATGGTGTCCTTGATGTTGCTGTTTTTATTATATTGTCTGTTGTCTTCTACAAACTGCTAGCCGTCTTGTCTAGTCTGCTTGTTTGTGTTTTTCCACCTTTCCCCCAATTCCCCTTTTGCCTCTTGTCAGGCTGTCATTGTAAATAAGAATTAATTGTTAATTTACTTTTCTGGTTAAATTGAGGTTATATAAAAACAAATAAAAAGACTTGCTATCTGTATGGACATCACCATGGTCCATAAAAGTTTTGGTAACACACAATTCAGAAAAACCAAAAAAAAAAAAAAAAATCATAGAGCCCCAAAGGTACACAAAGCATTATTCCTTTGAAAATTGCTAGACGTAATTTTAATTTTAATTTTAATTAGTTTAAGCTATAAAAAAGGTCCGCCTTAAATTGTGATAGTTTTCAGCAACAATAGTTTAGTATAGCCAGTCTAAGGAATATCCTGCCTAGCAATTATCTTCCGAAGTAAAATGAAAATGAAACAGTGGCGGATAAAGACAGATAAGACAAAGGATGTTTACCACAGGATGATGGGAAACAGAGCCGTCTTCGGACTATTTAATACTTTAGACGTCTAATTTGAGTCCACTAACATAAACAGGCAGTGTTAGGGTTGTCAAATACTTATGTAAGATAACAAGCATCCAGCTTGCATAGAAGTGAGAGTAGAGAAGAGAAAGAGAGAGCGACAGAGAGAGAGAGCATGTCTTGATATTGTTTTATTCATAAGTTTCATTGAGCAGTTTATTTTTTATTTCTAACCAAGGTAGTAACCCCGACAGAAGCTCTTGAAGCATTCTCCTTAATGTGGGTAGAATTAAAGTTAGAAATGAGTTGGAAAGGCGGAAACAAATTGAACTAAGTTACAGAAACTATCTTTTGCTGAGTTATTATACAGTAACAAAGCAGGAAAAATTTAATATTTCCATTCAGCTGACAGTTTGTGTTTAAATCTCTTTCTTCTTTTATTTATTTTCCATTAATGTAATTGACAAATTGCACTTTGATGATGACCTAAGCACATTGAACTTTCAAATAGACAAGAAGGTGAGCTGAGATGAGGAACAACTTCTTTCATGTTATTCAATAATCAAAAACTGTAGAGCTGTTCAGGGATGTTTTTAAACCAAATCATGGTAATACAGAATAGATATGTAATACACTGGCCAATGTTTAAGTAAAGTGCAAATCAAATCAATACTCTCAAACAATAGGTTAATAATTTACTGTGCAAAATAGATTTTCTATTCTTTAGTAGAATGATAAACAGTGCTGTAAATGTCCCATATTCTTTTTTGATTACTAGTGAAACATTACAGTACATTATTCTTGGAAACAAATTGGACCACCTTTGAGGATAGTTTTCCTACTCCCTGTGTATCATACATTCAAAAAATTCCAAAGAGACAAACAACAAAAGAATAAATAGCTTAACAATAAATGCCTGTATGATGTGACACTCTCCCCTGTTACACTGAATCAGGGAAAATGAATTCACCTTGCATTTTGTCCCACAATGAGCTCACAGCGCTATAAATAAAGAAGCTGATATAATGCTGGAAGTAGTGCATCAAGAAGGGTTCAACTAAGACCTACTCAGAGATGATCAGTAAACTAAGCTGTGGTGAAGTGGAGTTACAGAGCAGTAGCAAATACGTACAAGCAAAAAGAATAAAGCTCATCACTTGAAGACTGTGGTCTGCTCCAGTGGTTGATACTGATATTAAACCAATCACGTTCCATGAGCACTTCTCTTTTCACATTGCATAGCTGACACAAAACATTTCAATAACGGTTTACATGGTTCAAGGTAAGCTACATAAAGGTCATTCAAATTTCAGTTTTGTTTGCATTCAGTGCAAATATGGGATATGGTCAGGTTGCAGGGAAGGTAGGTTGGTTAGGTAACCACTTACAAGGTTAGGTAAGTGATATGTGTTGTTGATGTACCTTTAACAAAGCCATGGTTGTTATATACTTTTTCTTTTCAATGAATGTTTATCTGTGATTCATTTTCATTCTACTGAACATACCACTCTATTGTATAGGTCATGATTACACTTATTGTTAAAGTGACTACACAGCCCATCTTTAACATGTTTCACTTTCTCGTGTGATATTCTGCTCAAATGGAAGTTTAATTGTTGTTTGGATTTTGCAATTTTGATTTTTGTGTATCATTATATCAGTATTATGAACACCTCTCCGGACAGACATAACCTGTCTCAGTTCATAACAAAATTAGCGAATTGACCAAAAAATGAAAAGAAAAAGTCTTTCTTGTGGTACGTATGGGATGGCTGCTGTTCTCTTGACTCCTCAGATGACTCCTGACAGTTCCACGGGTGTGAATTTGACCTTTCACCCTTGACTCTGGCTTTGTGTGAAAGGGAAGTTCTTGGCCCTATGGGGCTTCTCACTGGTACTGGTCCTGGTAGTCCCCATTCCCACAATGCTGGTTTCCATCCTCTTCCTCTTGCATGGTCACTCCTCTCTTCTTTTTCCAACCCTGTTTTCGACCAGAAGAATTGTCCGTGGTTCCATAACTCTTTTTTGGAGCTGTGACCATCTCGCTGTTGAGCTCGGACTCTTCGGCCAGCTCATCCTCATCAATAATGCCACATTTATCCTCACTTGTGCTCTCGGGGTCTGCCCAGTCCTGCTTCTCTCCCGAAGCAAAGATAGCGTAGAAGATGACCCCTGAGTAATGCACCATGGACGCAATCACAAATACATTCTGCCACTCTAGACGAGTCTGTGGGGAAATGAATAGGAGTCAATGCATTTCCTGTCAAAGGCCGACTTACTGATGTTTCCACTGAAGTAACATTATGGTTTATCCATGTGAAATACTACAGTGACAATGTGTAAAATACATTTCAGTGTTATAGAACATAAATGGCAGTCTTTGATTACAATTTATTTTAATGGAGCACTTCACCAGACAACAAACCTGATGTATTTTTTACACACACAGAGGGAAATGTATAGTTTCTGAGTTAGGTTGTTTTATATATTTAGAACACTGAATATGATTTTATAAGGACTCAAATCAAAGTAAAGCATTTTAACAAAAAACTAAACTAAACTAAAGAGTAGTCACCTACTATACCTTGTGTTTAGTTAGGGCTCCAACAATCAAGGGGCACACCATTCCAGACAGTGTTCCTACCCCGTTAGAGATGCCCATCAGGATGCTGGCATAGCGAGGGGCAATATCCAAATGGTTGACATTAAAACCTAAGGATACAGTAAACACAAGAGCATTCAATTAGTGTTAATGGTAACAAGAACAACAGTTAAAATACATTTTCTTGAGAGCTCTTGATTATTTGCCATTTCATATTTTGTAAATGTGAATTTGTTTTAGAATCATTGCACCATACAGTAACATTTTGGTTTTTGGTTGCCCTGACAACAAACTATAAAATATTCAGGAAAAGTGCCTGTGTGAAGGCTTTGCAGACTAATGCATGTATACTGCATCACACCCAAGGGAGACGTAGTATACTGCATTTCGCTTTTAGCTGTCTTTCATGAGAGCAGTCTCTCATAACCCTGTGTCCAGCAGCTAAAACAAAGAAGAAGATACAAACAATGCCCTCATCTTTTAGGTTTACCTTGCAGTCACCCTGAAGATCAGTGTCTAAGCTTTACCCTACTTTTTTTTAAAGTAAAGATTAAATGCAAATCTTCTTGAAATGGAAATGAGGTACTACCTGAGATGGCAAATCCGCTGAAGCCTACAGCCAGCACCAGGAAGGAGATGGCCATGCCACGTGTGTGAGAGAACCCAACCACCAGAAGCAGAGTAGCCTCCATGCCAAAGCCTGTGAGAGGACAGAAAATGTGCTTCATTACTTCTTGCAAGAAAGAGCAGTCACTTAAATCACTTCCACCTGTAATGAATATATCAAAAACCCCAAACCACAGACCAAATGAAAAAACGTTCTATGGCTAGACTTCAAAGATCTGGGAGACAGAGGCTGTCACAAACGTGGCACTGCATCCATTACAAATGTATGCCTTTCTGGGGCTCTACAAGCTCTGCAAGTCTCTCCAATTCAAATATTGAATATAAAGCGTGTGAAATGTATATCACATTGTGTCCCAGCTGAAATAAAGCATATAAGATTGTTTTGCAGATTTTAGGTTGATAGACCAAACACAGCGTCCGCAGCTGCGCCTTCTTAAAAGCATTTTTAAGAAGGCACAAATGGTCCTAAATTTCTCATTTACCAATACACAGGATTTGATGTTGTAATCTTTACACTGTATACTTATACTATATAAGCCTGTTATAATCAGGCTACGCTGTCATAAACCTACAAGACCATAAGACAGGCAGCACCATTCACTAGCCACCTTATCTAAAGGCTACAGGGTTGTGTGTGAGTGCACATCTGTCACTGGGGTTATCAAGTGGTCTCCTCCCATCACAGATGTTTCGTTAATGTCAGCCCAAGACACCTCCAGGAGGCTCAACAGGGATTTCTGGCATGGTGGTGGTCCCCCCCCCCAACACCAAATACAACCAAAAACCCTGTAGCTATGCTTAGGCTTATTCCTAATTCTTCACAGACAGTGTCCTCAATAGCCCACAATGCAACGCAGTGACAAGATACGTGCATAAGGAGTGCGACTCTCCCTTTTTCTCCACTGATAACAACAGCGTTACCGTTACTGCAGTAGCACTAGTGAAATAGTTAAATAGTTATAATAGTAATAATAATTACTAGTTATGTTCACACTAGTGCGCTTCTACACAATCTGTTTATGATTAACTAGAAATACCTGCCGCAGTTTATTTGGTTGACAAAACAACTTATTAAAGAGCTGTTGCTATGGAGCTAGCTAGCAATAGCAAGGTCTTCCTAATGAGTTGAACGTGTGAACGCTTCCAGGTCAGAGCAATGGGAGATCTTCCCATCCCACTGTTTATTTTTCATATGCTGAAGTGCAAGAGTGCTTATAATATGCAGCATTGCAAGTATGCTTTTTTGTCCAACATAATTTTACCGTAGCTGTTTGCCAGAGAAATACAAAAAATAATTTGTTGCCAATTTGCTGCAAACAATAAACAATCTAATTCTGTAGCAAACTTGTTGCAACCACAAGATGCAAGTAGTTTATCACAAGTTCTCCATAACTGCCAAAATGCCACCAGAAGTTTTCCACAGAACTAATTTGCATGTGAAAAGATGAGGTCCCGCAACAACACCAGACACTTGCCACAACTGTTTGCCAGAAGGCCTGTATTTTTGTAAGGGCTATACTACCTGCAAACAATGTCAGCTAGCATGCTACAGGCAACTAAACGCTAACATTCCAACATATCAATATAACAGCAACCATGCTACTACCAAACGCTGTCAAATATCGTGCTACACACACAGGATGACAAGCCGGTATAAGAAGGTCCAACAGTAGCAAACATGCTACTGATGAACAGCCATGGCAACCATGCTATTAGAAACAATGTCAGTTAACATGCTACATCAAACAATCTACACTCTTCTCTACACTTTCCCAATTCATCCACTGACCCTGTTTTGCCTTAGAGACAGCCTTAGCACACCTTGTTGCTTCCTCCTGATGCTTAATTTGGTCCACAACCATTCTTTTCCCTGATGGAGTTGCCTTACTCCGTAAGGGTTGCCCTAAACATAAACCTGATCCTCCCCACTCTAGTTGCACCTGCCCTACGATATCCCTATGCCTGAGCATTGACTGTGCCTGCTGAACTGCTTCTTTTAGATTCCACTTTTGCTCCACTGCTACCTAAGCACCTCTACCTTTGATATACGTATCTCATATACTGTCAAGGGCCACATATACTGAGCGAACAGACTAAATTACAGGCACCACAGCTTGCCTAGTTCTGACCTCTCTATGCCATCAATGCCTCTAACTACATCCTGCCTCATCTCCTGAATCTGCCCCTTGTCATTTAGGGTACCATCTTCCTAAGCTTTTGGCAGGCTTACTCAGGCTAGACTTACTTAGTTTAACTTTCATCCTAGCCCAGTTAAAGTTATCATTTAATTTGTTCTACTGGGTGGGAGGTGCAGCCCTCCCTGCAGTCTTTCCGCACCTACTACCCATTTTGCATGATCAACATGACATAACATGATCAGGCAAAGATGGGCAACAGTTCTGGGTAACCAACTTCACACCCACCAATGTAAACCTTTTTTTAGTTTCTGCTATTGCCATTATTTGGATTTTAGCAAATTTAAGTCAACAGTCATCAAAAACATTATGCAGATAAGCAGATAAAGTGAGAATATGAGAAGCATGCCTTAGTTTGACACTTTAGATATTGTATATCCAATTATTACAGAGCTGTTGACACAGTACAATGTCAGTATACAGTGTACAGTATTAGTCAATACATTATTATTATTGTTTCTAGTTTACCCTGACGTACCTCCACAGTTCATGATTTTCCTCACATTTGTTGTAGACATGATTTTGTTACTGCGTAAGAAGTCTGCCAGCTGTCCTCCAATGGGAACTACAATGGTCATCACCATATGAGGCACAGCAGACAGAAGCCCCACCTGTAGGGAGGGCATACATCCAAGAGGAAATAAAGTCAACGTGTTATACGATGAACAATACACCTGTGTTCATGGGTTCTTTTCAGTGTCGATTCAGTAGGTATACTGTAACTATGAAGCCAACCTTGCTGATGGGAAAGCCAAAGACTTCCTCAAAATATGCTGGCTGGCTGATGAGGAGCAGGTAGAAGGTCCAGCTGCGGCAGAAGTTGGCCACAATGATGGCATAGACAGGCATAGAGGTGAAGAAACGACGCCATGGTGTCTTGAATTTCTGCCAAGGGAGAGGAAAGTCAACTTCTGAGGACTGTGGTACTTAAATGTGCGTGCATGTGTGTATGTGTGTGTGTGTCACATTTTATACACATTTTAGGGATTTAGCTGAAGCTCCTAGCTCAATATTTAGCAGTGTGTGTGTGTGTGTATGAATGATTTTGGTGAAATGACAAAAGATCCACTGTAATATATTGAAAGTAGCATATTAGTAGCATGTTATACACACACCTCGGTGGCACTCAGTAAGTTGACCCTTTCTCCAATGGCGGACTCTATGTACGTCCTCTCCTCATCGGTGATGGTGGGGTGGGCAGCTGGGCTTCCATAGGCCAGCAAAAGCCAGAAGACATACCATATGATCCCAAAAACACCTTTTAATGAAATGACAAGTCAGATGGCTTAATGTAAACACACTCTTATGTACAGGCATGTTTAAAGAACATGTCTGTCTAAGTGAAGGCTGTGCTAGTTATTACAGAGCAGGTTGAGGGCAGGACAGACTAATTAAAATGGGCCTGGACCTTCTCTGGACTACATGAATTTTCATTATTAAAATGAAATGAACAAGGTATCAGACACAGAGGCCAGACATGGAAAACGCTAATTTACATTCATTAATCATGAGATTAGATCACATAGAGAACCACAGTGGTTTTATTGAAACACATCAAAGTGAATATTATGTGAATGTGAATCATTTTAATCAAGCCCAAAAGCAATTGAGATAACGCTTATTACACAAAGCACCAGTGCTAAAGAATAATATGCAAGTGTATCTCTAATGACATTATTACACGAAAGTGACACCTAGTGTATTCAATGACTTGTTACTGAACACCAATTGAACATCCTACGATATACTCTCTCTCTCTGATGAACAGAAAACAATGTAATCTGTGAGTTTTGCCTTGTATATTGCGTTTATTGAAACATCAGTCTTACCATAGATATAGAAGACTGAAGGCCACCCAACATACTGCACCAGTATTCCAGCTAAAGGCATGGCAATCACTGCTCCTGCGTAGGATCCTGGGAACATCAAGTGTGATGTTAACATATTATGGAGCTACGGTAACAGTT
This sequence comes from Gephyroberyx darwinii, assembly GCA_900660455.1. Classification (NCBI taxonomy): domain Eukaryota; kingdom Metazoa; phylum Chordata; class Actinopteri; order Trachichthyiformes; family Trachichthyidae; genus Gephyroberyx; species Gephyroberyx darwinii. The sequence continues at coordinate 66,572 of CABFOQ010010351.1, read as the reverse complement.
TATCAGTTTAGTAAGAACATTTTTTCTTTGGCGTTCCATTTCAACACCAAATCAGCTCTCAGTCATATTTTGATTATTAAAAAAAAATGATGGCATAACCCTGGCTTGTCTGTCTTCACTAGTCACAATATTTGTGTATTATGAAGTGTAATATGACCTCATCTTTAACCTAATCTACTTCCCTTGCTACTGTTATTAACTTCTTTCAATACTATAACACACAGCAACATAAAAATACAGCATTGTACAACAACAGTGTATCCTAATGAAAAACAAACACATCAAAGACCACATTAGTTTCATTGAATAAATGCTGTCAAAATGAGTCATTAGTACAGCTCAGCACAGACAGGATGTTTTCATGTGTTTCCTATTATTTGATGGGTTTCGAAACACTTTTGTTTCGAATAGGGCAAGGAGCATGAGTGTGCTTTTGGACAGTAAGCAATGTGACACTTCATTTATGTGAATAGAGGAGAAGCTCCTTCAGAGTGAGCAGGTGAGCCCTGTTCATTCACAGACAATGTCAAGAGGGTTTTGGTGCATGGGTTGTCATGGCACCAGTTTAATGTGCAGGATGGCTATTTTAATTTCAGTGGCAATAGCGACAGATTACATCTGCAAAACAAAATAAGCTTTCCCACACCCACCAATTGAACCATTTCCAGGAATTTCATTTTGTTTGTCTATAACAACTGATGTGGGGTTTGTAGCAGCAAATTTCAGGTGTCTCCTTTGGTAGCTTTTTGTTGTGGTGCATTTCTAAGTATGTTTTGGATCATTCTTAAAATGAATGATTATAGAACGATAATGCTTCAGGTTTCTTAGAAAGCTGATTTTGGAAAGACACAAGTTGTCACTCACCACAGAATGAGGTGGTCGCGAGTCGACTCCGTTCTAGAGGTGGTGCCCATTTGGCCCACATCCCATGGCATGCTGGGTAGGTGACGCCCTATTGAGGACACAGCATGAAAGAGGTCAAAGATTAACTTCAGGAAAATGGGATAGATTTGCAATGACCACGTGGAAATGCTGTGAAGGAACCAGTCAGCGCGGGCACTTTCTTACCTCCACTAAGCCCTGCAGGATGCGGACAAACATGACGCAGCCATAGTGCACCCTCGCTGCTGATGGGATGAACATATTCAGCATTGACGTCAGGAAAATGGCTGCCCCAAATACCCTGTGGAAACACTGGTATGTGATCATGTTGTATATAGACAGATGTGAAGAGGTGGTCACTATTTTATAATATTAACTTAAACCACTTTAATTAAGGATTTAATGTTCTAACTATTGTTTCACTACAAGATATTGTGCAGATCTGTCTGTAACCGATAAAAAAAAACATTGAGCACACACTAGCCGATGTTTCAAAGGTAGGTGTCTAATATTGGCTGGCAATATCTTAAAATATCTCCTGGCCAAAGCAAGTCGGTCAGGCTTATAATAAGACAGATCTCAAGCCTCTGCCTTTCATGGACAGAGATAAAGACGTCCCATTCAATCCACACATTTCTGCTTCATCACCACAGTGTTGCTTAGCTTCCTTCCCTGTTCTCTTTCACCTCATCCCCCCTTCCTTCTCTTTTTCCAAAACAGTGTGTAAGTGACACTTGTAATATTCCAGTGGCTGGTGTTTCAGGGAGAAATCAGAGGCAAGATCTTTCATTATTAACTCTGTCAGTGGCGTGTCCTCTTTTCCTGTGAAGCTTTTATTACAGGACTGCTATCAGCTCCATCAGCACCGCTCACCATACCGTACAGCTTTAACCCTTCAACCACATGGGCTAAGGAAGTCCTCCTCACACCCCGTCATCATCTGTTTTAGTCACACTTGCTATGCTTTCTTAAAATGCTTGTTTAGTGCTGCATCTGCCACATCAAACAGTATCCCTCTCCCAGTCAACATGTAATCATTTATGTGCTTTGTCAAAGCAAAACCATCAACAGTCATAAAGTGAATGTCACCTGTTGGCAGCCAGCTTGTTGGAGATGAAACCTCCGGGAATTTGAGTGACAATGTAGCCCCAGAAGAAGGAGCCATGGATCAGCCCCACTGTCTCTGGGTCCCAGTTGAACTGAGCTTTCTGCAAGGTCAGGAGAACAGGCTTTCAGGGGATGCTTGTGTGTGTGTGTGTGCGTGTGTGTGTGTGTGTGTTGTTATTTTTGACTACCTGAAGCACTGCAGTCCCATTGATGTAGACAGTATTGTTGTTCACCATCTCCACAATGGCCACACCAAGGTTGCAACGGATGCCAAAAGAGATGCAGAAACCCAGGCCACTGAGAATAGCAATGATGTACCGCTTGGGTAAGCCACCACAGCTACAGTCCAGCAGAGGGGCGCTACGAGGGGGCGCCGCCACAGGACGCCCATCCTCTGTCAATTCAATGTGGTCCTCCTCTTCGGCATTGCTACCATCTATTTTCCTACAGAGAAAATATGGGAAAGGACACAGCGGGAAGAAGGAATGACAGCTTGCAACTGGTATAAAAGTTACTGTGATCACTGTTGCAATGATCGTAATATTCAGTCATTATATGATCAACCAAAATCAGAATCAAGTAAAAATATTGAACTCTAATGTTAATTTCTTTACTTTTCAACACATGCAAAATGTCCCATTGAATTCTGTGCTTCTTCACTTTGGCTGCAGCTTATTGACAATATGATTGAAAGAATTGCAATTGTCATACAAGGATAAACAGCATGCAGCTTTGTGCTATATTAATATTACAGTAAACCCACAATCATACCGCTTTTTTCTCCATTTTTATGTTTTGTAAAAATGTGGGAAAAAAAGAGAGAATGAGAGAGTGAGTCCCTGTATTCTCTGGCAGAGGACAGGAGGTGAAGCCAGTAAAAAGGTCACAGATGTGTTGTTAGGTTGCTCTCAGCTTTGTCACTCCCCACACCTGCTCCATTACTCAGAATCCATCGCTCTCCTTGTCCTTCAGTTGCCATGAAGTGCTTTCATCTGTCTGCATCAGATCTACACCGGGAGACTGGGCTCACTGAGTCTTGTTGGTTATCATTGTTTGTTCTATTAGTTTTATTATATTTACAGGTAAGCTTAAGATCCATTTTACCTCTTAACAAATGGATTCCCTACGTAGGAATGCTGAGTGTTTGAAGTGTTACCAGTACCGTTACAATGGCAACAATTGGTTTGCGTAATATGCTGCTGTAGAAAAGTAAGACTTCTTAAAAGCAAGTCTTCTTAAATAGATTTCAACTTTTGCAAAGGATACGATTAAAATATAAAGCAATTATAAACAGATAAAATAACAGCTTTAGACAATGATTTCTAAAATTGGGTCAGTCTAACAGGTCATTTTCAACATTTTCCTCATTGGCCCTCTATTCTCTGTCTACATGTTATATTTGGAGCAATAGGTCGCTCTCATTATTAATGTATTGATCTGTATCAGTGTCCCTGCTCATATCACGACTTCTCTTCACAGACTCATGCGCTTGCCAGTCTAATACAGACTAGATCTCCCCAAAGTACTCAGTAGCATCATGTCAGTTACAGTGCAGGGCAGCACATGACAGAAGGCATCTTGGCTACCAGAATCATGAACCTGGATGAAGGTACGATTCACTTTGACTTGTATAAGATATATATAACCGTACTGTTCGCAGTAACTAGAGCTCTATAATTAGGGTATAAACTGCTACATCAAGACACAACAGCATATTTCCCTATTATATACCATTATAATGTTTCTCCAAGAGAAGGTATCATCATCAGAGACTTATTTCCCTACAATCTATCACGAGGAGATATTTTAAAGAACAATGAAACAGGGTTAAAAGTATGTGGCCAATCACTGAAGTCATGTTCCTAGTTTTTAAATTTGTGATGTTATTTGCCCCGTTGATACACTGCATCATCCAAAGATGACTACTGCATGTGTCATCCACTTGACCCCATGCTATTTTTTTCCCCTCAACCTCTTTGGGGCCACTTACAAAAACACCAATAATAAAATCTTAGTAAATGATCCAAAGAGATGCAACACCTTATGTATCGATGCCTTTCCACAACCGAGAAAATGAAATGAACTTCCACTGGGATTTGTTTTGAACTATTTTCTTTCTTTGGACAATTTCTTCAGAAATACCAGCTTAGGATAGGATCCTAATCAATGTCAGGCAACAAACTGATAACTAACTATTTTGATGAATAATTACTTGCCTAATAAATATTGTACATACATACATTTGCAAAAACAACTGGACCAATAAATAAGTCTGTCTTTAATTTTTCCCCCATTTTTATTTCCTTGTTAGATTGTTCTATTAGATGTAATTCATCTAATAGTCTAGTTTTCAGTAGCATTGTGGATTTCTTTTCATGCTTGGATCCACCTAGTTGATATTACAAATAATTTTTACCATCTTATGTGGTGTTTGAAAAGGAAATTGTGCCAGAGTGATTTTTTCTCCTATACAGATCATGACTGCAGAATCAGAATCTATTCCTATTTTTCACTTTTTTGTAATATGCACTGTGAATACACGCCCTTGAAACATGCAAAAATTTATTTGACAGGAAATTGCCTACTTTATCGTTTATCTCTTTTAATGACAACAATCTACCTTATATGTAGAGGCTCCATATTACACCCCACACCCACCCATGCCCCTGTGAAATATGTATCAGATATGAAATATGTATCAATGTCTTAAAATAAAATCTGTGATTACATCATTTGCATTGCCTGGCAAGGACAAGAATCAAATATTTATTTATCTTCAGGATCTCTGAGAACACGTTGAGCTAAATGTGCAAGCTTCGAGGCTCCCCAAGTCTCTCTGACAACTGATGTTGTAGCCCTTTTGGTTTAGCATTCTTGCAAAGTCAAAGAAGATGTATTCAAATAAATCTCTGCCATGTATACAATCTATTAACAATGAATGAAATAATGAATAGTGAGTCATGAAAAGACAATTTTTTGTTTAAAGAGAAGTCCATGCAATCCAACATCATGTTCAGTCCATCCAGTGCTCTTTGAGAGCGTGGATGAAACCCCCTCACACCCAGTCTTCATACCCACAACACTCTCTTTGCAAACCCTCTCACCTTTGCAGGTTTCCCAGAGAGTCCCCCACTGTGTTCTTCACTTCCTCCTTCCCAGGCTTCAGCACCTGCTCCTTCAACCCTGCTAACCCACCAAAAGGCATTTTCCTCCACTTCTGTTTTCTCCCTCCCTTTATCTCAAAACAGTGTCTCCCTACCTCACTGGCGCACTTTGTTCTGAGAAAGAAAAAAAAATCCACTAGACGCTGTTCCTCATCCTTCCTGACTTTCAGGCACCAGGGGCTGGCTCCGCCTTTCAGTGGTGCCAAGGGTCCCTCAGATGTGAGATGGGCTTTTCCTCTCCACTCTTGTTCAGTGTCCAAAGGACCATGCAGGCAGAGTCTCTGGAATGTATGTCACCTCCAATAGATCCAGCTGAGAGAAAGACTGGAAAAAAAACGAGAACGAGAGGAAAGTGTAGGATCCAGCTTTTAGTGTCTAGGCATCATGAGCTCTGTTTGGTGCAGCTGAACTGAATGGACCACTTAGATCTCCTCTCCATCTCATAACTCGTCCATTCCTGGTAAGGAGGGGCAGGCGTAGCTGGTCTCTATAGCCCGGCCCCTTGCTTTACCATCTTCATCTCTCCAGCACCACCCCTTCAGCTAGTTAGGTTCATCTGATACCAGAGGATGAGCGATTAAATATGGATGAGTTTGACAAGTTGCATTGAGGAGAGATGGGAGTAGCTGGGCTGCTGTGGTGTAAATGTGAGCAGGTGAAACCTAAGACATAGCCATCAAGTTCCAGGTATACACTTCTATTCTTTGCCAGCTTTTCCACGTCAGCAGCAATGGTGCCAGTTGCTATAGTTATGAGGGAGCGATGGAAATGGTAACTGTTGTCACATCTTACTGTTGTCATATTGCATGGACCATTATCATATCTCTCACCAAATGACACTGTTGGGTATTTCCCTGAAATGCTTGTTTTGCTGGTGGGGGCAAACCCGTCTGGTTCCAGCGTGAGATTCCTTCTTTGCAGATCATCAAATATGCAAGGCTTTAAAAATTCAGATATTGAGATTTTAAAATTTAAACAGTAGACTGCGTGGTGTGGCACTGAGCTCTAGACTGTTTTACTGATGGGCTGTTCCAGAGTGACTGCTCAAGGCATTGCTGGTCCTTCAGCAGTCTATGCACTCCATAAATAAACTGGAGAGCTCGGGCTCCCCTCTCTTTCAATAAATAAGGTTCTTTATACCAGAAATATCACAGCTCAGTCACAGGAAACTGATAAGAATAGACCTGACTTCTTTTTCTGTAGGAATGGGGCTTACGTGTGGCATACATGTAAAAATTATAATGTATAATGTATAATGTATGCACTTGTGTGGCATAAACAGAAATGCTTATTTTTAGTACCAATTTATGTAGATTGATGGGGAGTGAGGAGATCTTTATTTGTATTGGGTTTTTTCTAACTAGTGCTAGTCCTTGGAACATATATTCTTAGTTCAATGTCATATTCAACCATGAAAAGTATTAAATTAAACTTCGGTTTGTACAAGACATTTTTTTCAATGGGTATTTAGTAGTGTAATGATAACAATAAAGTGTTACACACACACACACACACACACACACACACACAAATCTCACCTGAAAATCTTTGCTCAAAATTTCACTGTTAGCTCGTAAGTAAGCAGGGCCGTTTGGGTTTCTCTGCTCTAGGGCACATCAGTAGACAGTATTAATAAACCAACTCTCCACCTTCAGATTTAACTCTCAACTAAAATTTGTCAAATATATCTAGCTGACTTTTCTCTACTTCTGCTCATGAATAGTAGAAGTAGCTGAAGTTAGAGTAATGTGATAATTTGATTTATTAGTCAGTTGAAAAATGTTGAAAAAAACATATTCGGAATAAGATATTTGAATGTGCAGCCGAGGTTGTGTGCAGAGCGGTTCTGAAGTCAATTCAGTTTCTGAATAAGTCATGTCTACCATCTAGTGTTCAAAATGGGGAAATGACACTGGTATTTGTCAGGTGTCAAATCAGCTATATACCACAAAATACAATCTATATATATAATACATCTGTCTCCAAAGTGCAAGCCTTTAAAGACTAAGGTCATTGAAAACATTTCAATATACAATTAATGTGTAATGTATGGACTACTTTTCATGAATTAAAAATAAGCACAAAAACACAAGCATTGGAATTGTATTGCTTCTTATGTCAACAGTCTGCATAGCTTCTGAATAAGTTGTTCAGCGACAACTTTCTATGATGAGAAGTGATTCAAAATTATACTTGTTTTGGATAACTCATTCGGTTAAAGGGGATTGGCATTAAAAATCCATGTATACAAGAACAACTGTCTTTGAAAGTCAGAACCAGAGAAATGAAGCTTGAACCTAAGTCACTGACAAGCAAAATCTTAAATCTTCCACCTGGAGAATGAGAAAGATGGTAAGGACCCAGGGTCATTTTTGGAGATAGGAGCACATTTTCTCGTTTAAAGGTGATAACACTCATGCAGGCTAAGGCCCATGTGGTGATACAAACTCAAACAAACATTCTGGCCATCCACAAATTCGGTGTCCCTCTATTGACCAGCTCCATATTGACTAGCTCCATATTAACGTAACTTAGTGAACTTTGTGTGACAGTGGCACAATGAAGAGGAGGCTGTAATTTGATTTTTTTTTAATTTTATTTCATTCACTACCCAAAGGTTTCATTGTATGTGTGACAACTAATGGTTATACAAAACTGGAAATATACAACAAAGACAATTATTTACATAGAAAGCCAAACAATAACATATAAGAATAAAATACATCTATTTTACCGTCACATCACGGCAACTCTGAATTTGTCGAGTCGTTCGTGTGCGTATTCGTACGTTCAACTCGTAATCGCCATATTTCCGACAGCACCTGGAGGCAGCATACGAGTGGCGAGGCTGCGATGGTGATTCCCGTGCGCCGACCGGTAGGAGGAGACTGTGCGCTGTCTTCCGCGTTTTTCCAGCTTTTAACACTGTCCTGGTTGCACTGCGGATAGCCTACTTTGGAACGTTTCCGCGTCCCCTTTCTCTTCTTTTCCTCCTCCTGGAAAAATAAGGCAATTATACAACAGCCTGCCCCCCTCACGCCTCCCTCCGATGCTGCCTTATTAACATACGTTACAGTAGCCAACCGCCTCCTCCATGCATTGGAGTCTTGGGCCCCAGCGAACCGGCTCCGGCTCCAGCCATGTCGGCCAGGAATGCAGCGGCTGGCGGCGGTGA
>CABFOQ010010351.1:28850-51365 GCA_900660455.1 Gephyroberyx darwinii | reverse complement strand
GTTTGTGGTCATTATCAAGAGTGAGTGTCTTCCATGCTCTAGTAGTCAAGGTCAATGTTCATGTCTCCCCTATCCTTTTCAGGGAGCAGGTAAACCAGTTACAGAGTACAGGGAAGATCCAAAAAACTCTTCAGGATACAGAAAGTGAAATTAAGTCGCCAAAGTCACTTTTCTCATTTGGTTTATCTAGACATTTCAAATATCTTCCTTTCTGCTTGCATCACCCTTGCGTTGGTGTCACCTTGCCCAGTGATGAGATCTCTGAATTGCAAATTCAAAGCATATAAAATAACCATTTGCAATTCATCATTTCTAGTAAAATGCTGCATTTTAGTATACTCCTTTAACATAAACCCTCCCCTTTCTTCCACAGAGCAACAACCTTTCTCGGTTATCTACCCCAGGAATTGCTTGGCACGTCATGCTATGAGTACTTCCATCAAGACGACTTACCACATTTAGCTGATAGACATCGAAAAGGTAAGTTACATTATTCACTCATTTTTCTTTATTCTAATCTTTTATGATCTATCATTATTGTTTTTTTTTGCAGTATTGCAAAATGCTTCTTGATGGGCAAGTAATTGGGAATAATAATAATGAACAGAAAGAGGCATAGTGGGTTGTAAATTACAGAGAGAAACATGCCATAACAACAATTGGGAAATGGCTGACATCACAACAAAGCAAGACCATACAGTTTGCTCAACAGACTTTGTACCAACATATTAGATATCCTACAGTGCAGCATGAAAGACAAGAAAAACACACAGGAGCATATTTTTTTTCCAGCAATCTAGATAAAAAAATCATGGTGCTGGAGATTACTGGCTTAATTGGAAAGGACGTCTCGCCATCTAAAAGACAAGTCAAGAGCTACAGGGAGAGACAACCTGTATGTGCTGGTAGTGATCTACTTGTCGGTGGTGACCTACAACCCATTCACCCCAATTTGAAAAACCGTGTCCTTTTTGATATTGCTCTATGTGTTCAAGTTGGTCACCATGTACATAGTTTTGCCTCAGAAAATCTTAATGGTTTCCCAATTTTTATTTCCTCTACTGGTCCCGTCCTCACCATGTTTTCATGCCCTGGGCTGATGATGTCTTTACTAGAATCATTAGCCACATATAATGCTGTTCAATCCTCTAACATGGACTCTCCCCTTTTCTTCACAGTGCTGCGAAGTAAAGAGAAAATAGAGACAAATTGCTATAAGTTCAAAACGAAATATGGCTCTTTTGTCACTCTACAAAGTCAGTGGTTTAGTTTTGTAAATCCCTGGACCAAAGAAGTAGAATACATAGTATCAACTAATACAGTCATATCGTGAGTATAAGCTTCATGAGTCATTCCCTGATCTCTACAGAGTCTCTTTGCATGACATTACTTAGATCTTTGTACCCAAGCTAACCCTAATAATGCGACTGAGATGAACATGTACTAATCATCTCATCACAATCTGTTTTCCCATCCCATGACAAGGCATGACCAGAGTCAAACAAGCCGGTCAGGAAACAAGTCAGAACGGCCAGGCAATTCCAAGACTTCAGAGGGTCAGTTGAAGAGAGATATGTAAAAGCTATGCAAGATGTCATCTATATCTCTAATGTATCATTTTCTTAAAGATTTTACAGTAATGTAGTAATAGCATGCTAGAAAATACCGTTTGTCTGTACCAGTAGCTCCTGACTTGTTTTTCTTTTAGAAGATTGCAAGAAGTCCCTTCCAATTATCCCAGGAATCTCCAGCACCCCTGGTACCATGATTTATGCTGGAAGCATAGGGACCCAGATTGCCAACGAGCTGCTGGATTACAACAGGTTTGGCAGATAGAGCATATCCTTCTTGCTGTTTGTGTGGGTGTTAGAGATGGTGGCGGTAAATGAGCAGTAGTAGAACTGGAGCATATCCTTGCTGTTGTTCATCTACATGTAACAACAGTGAAGTGGATTAATAGCAAAACCCTCAAACACTATCTACTACTTATTCAATGTATTTACTATTTCTTGGCTTGTATTTCTGTGCTTAATTGTTGTATAGGGTATGGTGTATTGTTGTATAGGACAGCTAGGTCAAAGTTGCAACATGTTTCCATTAGGCATTATAGTGTCCTCTATAGTGCCTGTGGATGGGACCGATATCATCAGTTTGATTTGTGTCCCTGCTTCAGGATGAACTCATCACCCTCTAGTGGCAATGTCAGCCCGTTCAGTCTACTACAGGATAAATCTCCACAAACTCACAATCAAGCCAGCAGCAATGTAAGTCTCGGTAGTTTATGCATGTGTCTGTGGGCTCATTCATTTCTGTCATTAATTTGTTCCTGTTTTGGTCTCTAGGTGCCAAATGGAGAGGCAACAGATGTGGAGATGCCAGGAAAGTCCAGCTCAGAAGATGAGCCCCAGGGAGCTCCATTCTCAGCAGGAGAAACACTCATGGGTACTCTCCCTGATCCTGTTAATAAGCTTATTTTAAAATGAGCCTGTGTAGGACACTGTTGCCAGGGAACATGACATATCTGGCTTTCCTGTAGCTGTGAATGTGACTCTATTTGTAAAACAGATAAAAGGATGTTAGCGTAGTAGATGTAATTCTCTCTTTCCTGCCCCTTCTCTCCTCAGGGGAGAACTCCCAGCTGGACCTGGACAGCGTGGTGGGACCTGGGCTCAGTAGTCTTAGCAACGATGAGGCAGCTATGGCAGTGATCATGAGCCTCCTGGAGACGGACGCAAACCTGGGCGAGGCTGTGGACTTTGAAGAGATGCACTGGTCTTTATAGAACTTTGTCTTGAGTGTTTACTCCAAGATGCAGCATTCTGTTTAAAAACTTTTTTTTTTATTTATTAGTTAACTTTTTCATATAAGCTGTGTAACCTTCAGGTGGCTGCTCTAACAGGTAGAGGGATCCATGACAATAAGGGACACTTCCAGTAGGAGGATGTGCCTTTAAAGCCTTACAGTGGTCTGCCTGTCCTGGAAAGTGGCCCCTCACTGCTTTCCTCACATCTACTGTCATCCTCTTTTTCTCTGAAGAGGCCTCAGAGGGCTACACCTGAATGTGTGCAGCCTTCGCTTGCCCAGTGATGACTTGCCCCTGCCAAACATTCAAACCAACAAACACTAATGACAATGGCTTGGGATTCCTGATTATATTTCCCTCCTCTACACTTGAACAAAGTATGGGAGTGATGATGCAAAAAAATTGCACTGAATCTGTGTTTTTTTTAAAGGTTGCAATGTGACTAGGTATATTCAATGAAAATGTGAGGAAGACACCAAGACAGGATCAAGGATCAAGACTGTAGGCAGCCAGTATAACACAGACCACACCTCCTTAACCTCTAGCTTTGAGAGTCACCCAGTGCTGTGCTGCTCAGTATCTGAACATACTGAGCCCCCCCCCCTCTGGTACACAACACTTGAACGTACTGTATATGTGAGGATTTGGTATGGTTCCAAACACCATGTCAGTCTTAAAGGTCTTCACTTTGGGTTAAATATCTTCATTTTTCAGCTTGCATACATCCATAGAGATTTAGTGGCCGTCAACCCCAATATTAGCTTTAGCCTTTTTCCCCTAGCTCTAAACATTGGACATTGCAAACAGGTGACAACGATGCCTGGAAATATACTTCTTTGAATTAGTTTTTAAAAATGAAACTAAGACAGTAGTGGTAATGACAGGTCTTCAGCGCAGCCACTGTTGGTGGTAGACCATTCAGGAAGTCCTGTGGCTGTATGAGCACTAAAAAGTCTAAATATTCATCCAAAGTGATACAGCACTTTAAACGCTGAAATGGAAGTTTGGTATTAATGCCTCAACAGTGAACCAATTTCATATATGTGACATTGCATTATATCAATAGGTGTTTTAGGTTGATCTCTGAATCTGGAAACAGTGGAGCAGATTACTCAGGGAGTAACAGAAACAGAACCGCCCCATGTTAGCATCCATTGATGCAGTTCTTACCAATTGTAGCAGCATTATGTCCTCCAATTTAAGCTTTTACATAATTGGGTACATACTGTACCTTGGTATGTGGTGTGATGAGACTGGTAATTGAGTAAATCATTCGTCTGTTTTTACATTTGTTTTTCAGCTTTATAATTATCTTGCAGGTAAACCATAGCTTTAGTTTTCATTTGTTGTCAGACTTGTTTTTGTTCATGTACTATTATGCACTGACAGTCTTTCAAAAGGTCATGTGCTTGTCAGAAGCGTACTTGTCATGCATAATTTGTTGACGGGATTAAGCTATGCAGAGCTAACATTCCAGAAATTGTAAACTTTTAGATATGTTCCCCTTTATGTCAATGTTTTTGTCACTCCCATACCATGCATGACAGAAAAACCTTGCTCCAGAGGGTACGTAGTAATGGACATACTGCCAGCTCCCTGCATGTTGCAGGGAATGTGTGCAGTAGTCATCGAGCTATGTGGATGCCATAGCCAGTTAGCTCATTTAGAGTTTTACCCATGCTTACAATTTCACAGTTTAGGTTTTACAAGCTAAAAATGAATAGCCATTATATGTTGACTTGTGACTTGTTAGTTTGCATGGGGTGACTTGGATCCTGGGGACTCTGCTGCAGAGACATATAGCCTATTAATAGGGTTACTGACACACTGATGAGAATCATGTGACAGCCAGATTAATTACCAAAGTTGTAAAATGTATTGGCATACAGTGAGCTTCAAAAAGTTGGGCAATGGCAAAGTTGTGTTTTTGGATCAATATCAAAATCTATGCCTCGCTGTTGCCAAATAAAACAGTGTTTGTATACATGTAGCTTCAATTTCAGGGTATTACCTGTATTGGATGAAATGTTTAAAAAATGTCCTTTTGTACACACTTCCCCTGTTTCAAGGTGTTACAAGTGTTGTGAAATTTCTGAATTCTCAAGGTCTCCAACCTATAATAGAGATCAATAAGAGAAGAAACAACTGGTAAAGGCCAGACTATATTTATACTATATATATATTTATATATATATACAGTTGGCACATAATGATTTGGGTCTGATTTGATACGTTACAGACCCTTGTGTACGACACATTCATGCTCGTACTCGTACTAGTGCTGAATTCTCATAGAGACACAGTGCAATGCCAAGTAAAGCCACTGTGATATTGGCTAAAAATAAGATGCACACTCACATGCTCAGTCCATGTTCACAATGTTTGTCAACATACAAAAAATATTCAATTGTCAATCTGTCCAAATATTTTGCCCCCGTAAAATATGGGTGTTATATGTAACAACAAATTGAACCTGTCTGTACCTTATCCTCATACTCATCATTTGACACCCAACCCAATAATGACCCATGCAGCCAAAACATCAGAGGTTGTGTTACTGCCCAAATATGAATGGAGCTCACTGTATAACTTGTATACCATGCCACCCTTTATACTGGTATCTTGCGCCACTACCCATAGTCGTCTCTTAAGGTCGGTTAAGCATTTTCAAAGGACTCAAGAATAGGAAAAATTGTGTTGTGAATCATGAAGAACACTGTCTTTTGTCTCATAACTTTATGCTTGAATAAGGAGGACCTATGGGATGGAGGAGCCAAACTCACAAGGAGCCCACTGCCTGTGTCTGAAGTGCATTTGGACGTTTCTGCACGGACAAACAACATGCGCTACCTGTGTGCTTTGGGAGACAGCCACCCCACCTCTCACCTGGGCTATCAAGAGATTTGATTGAATGGAGTGTATTTCTGTAATTATTAACTGCATCATTGGAGGTTTAGAGTGATGCCACATGGCATACGTGAGCTAATTAGAGGCCTGTCCACAGATGGAAAGGACAAAGCCTTAAATGGAGGCTTCAGTGCTCTACCTAAGCAAACAAGCAGAGCTAGCTGTGGAATCATGTGCCATAGACACAGGCTAGTCATCTTCAAGGCAACAAGTCCATTTTTGTTTTAGTTGTTTTTCTTTCTTGCTAAATCACTGCACTGTACCTGTGAATTCCCCACAACTGTAAGACCGCTAAAACATTGCTCACACTGTTTATTATTCTGTGGTGGCGTTCAGTGATTTAACATTGCTGAGAGTCACGTTCTTTCCTTCTGTCCCAATTTGAAATAGAAGACTTAAGCCAGCGTAGATTTTGTAAGCTATGGAATATTTTGTTTTGTTTTCATGCCCAGTTTTGTTATTACATTGCATGCAACTTTTGTATCCTTTAGTGTCTGTTAATTCTTTCTACTTTTTTGGGATCATTGGACTTGAGGTGTTTGTTTGCCTTCTGAGACAGACTGGTGTTTGTGTGTGAACGAATGCAGCTCATATTGGGCAGTTGGAAGCTTGTATTTGATAATGTTGTCTACATCCTCCATTGTACCATTTTCTGCCACTTTTGAAATTCATCCTTGTTTTTCCTTTGCTGTCAAGATGAAGCACTTATTTGTCTGTGGCATTATTGCTGCTACTATCCACAATTCTGGTTCGTGGCAAAAAATCTCTGTCCAGGCTGTCATGTAAGAAAGGTTCTTAATAAACATTAGTTAACTGAACTCTCTTTTTGGGCATATTTGCAAACATGAACACAAACATAGTTATATGAATCGGACATATAGTAAGAACATTGTGCTCAAGCTGAAATTCATTTCTAAGTAGGTTGCCTGACTTTCTATCCTTGCCCTTTTTCAATCCACAGTCTTCAATCAAGGTTTAGAAACAGTAGCCTGCTTTTTGTGCAATTACATTTGCACCCAACTGCACCGACTTACACCCACCTTTTTGTTCTCCGTGAGGAGATTAGGTTTGACCAATTTGTCAAATGTGATAAGGCATTGGTAAATACAGTCACGGACGCGTAGTGTAAGCTGGGATTTGTTGTGTATATAAAGTCAGTGGTGAGCACAGAGTTGTTATTGCTTGCAGGATGGGACAAGCTGCCACTCTTCCTTGTAGGAGAGAGGAGTCCTACATCACAGAACTGTACGAATGGTATAGGTAAGATTTTATTTTGGAATTTAATCAGAAGACCTACTGGGGAGATACATTGCCCTTTAGACTTGGAGTTATTAAATGACCCATGTAACAATGATTTGAGCCTCGAAAAGTCTTGATCTGAGAACAGGACAAACTATTAGTCATGTATAGGACTTAAACAACAGATTTGTGGTGATTTTCAGAAAGGCAGCTCACAAGAAATTTACAAGTAGGACTCATGGTGTGATTGTTTTATTTGATGTCTTTTTAACACAGGACTTGGATAAAGGCTATGAGATCAGGATAGGTTTTATTTTGTTTCCACTACATTATGATTACCTAAACTATCATTTAATTTACCCCAAAACATATTTTTGATTCATTTTACCTCTTTTTTTTCCTCAGAAATGATTTACTGTCTACTGTCTACTGTACTACTGTCTGAGTTGTACTTTCAAATTGATAATTATTTTATTGATTACTATTTTATACCCATGATTAAATACCACTGATAAGCTTAGCATTGTTGTGCTGCAGTAAAGTGAGTAGTGATGATTTGGCCTAATCGTACTCTTGTACCAGGGTATTAACCTTCCAGACGTGTAATCTCCACATGTTAGGAAAAAGGCTGACCTCAATTCTCTTCAGGTTAAGGGACTTTTCTTCACCTGCTACAAACTTGACCCTTCATCCAAAAGGCCTCTGTGTGTTGTATGTTTTTAAGCCATTGACATCTTTTTCAGTTGTAGGATTCTCTGTTGTTTGAGCTGTTTAACCCTCAACTTTTTTGTAATAGAAAGTTTATGAATGAATGTCCAAGTGGGCTGATCACACTGCACGAGTTCAGAAGGCATTTCTGCAACGGAACCGTGGGCTATGAGTCGGCCGAGTATGCAGAGCAGATATTCCGCACATTGGACAATAATGTGGTAGGCAAAGTATATACCTAAGGCATATTTGACGAGCCCATAGACACTTTTTTTCTACATTACTAACATTACTAACCTGGCCTATTAAATTCACGATGAAGGCTATCCATCCTAAAATCAAATCAGCTTGAAAAAATGTACACTTTTTTTTTAAACCACACAAACAAATTAAGATGTTAATAAGGGTGCTTTGCTCCAGGATGGGGTGGTTGATTTCAGGGAGTACGTCATGGCCATCAGCATGCTTATTGAGGGTTCATCTGTGGAGAAGCTGCGCTGGTCATTCAAGCTCTATGACAAAGATGGAGATGGAGCCATCACACGGGAGGAGATGCTGGAGATCATGCAGGTGGTGCATTTATAAACAATTAGCCCTTAAGAACATTGATTATCAAATATGATGGTAGTAGACGCTTGATATGCTATTGGGACAATCAACCTGATATTTACTCATGATGGTACTGCAGATGTTGCATTTTTTCTGTTGTGTTGTTTTGTTTCTAGGCTGTTCACAAGATGAGTGTGGCCGCTGCTTTAACCAAGCTCAACCCGCTTACAGCTGAAGAATGTACCAACAGGATATTTGTGAGATTGGATAAAGACAACAATGGTGAGGAAGCATTACAGTACAATGATCTCTCCTGATTGCATGAAGCCATGATGTTGTGTGTACAAACAACCTAATGTATCACTCCATCTACGTGGGGTTTCTCTCCTCAGCAGAGACGTTCATTACGGCCCAGTTTCTTGGTGTCCAACTGAGCTGCGTTGCACACACACACTCACTCAAAAGGGAGCCAGATAAAGGTCCAACACTAGGGTGTTTTTTTCCTATGCACACATAAAAACCAGGTTCTTAAAGGCTTTTTGTGAGGTTAGTGCTTCTATATAGAACCGTTATGACTCAAAGAACCCTCTGATTTGTTCAAATAAAAACTGGAAATTCAAAATAAAGGACCCAGAGTGGTTATTAACGGTCATTTTCATACTGCTGATCTGGAATATTTCATACATTTTAAAGGGTTCTTGATAGCACCATAAAGGTTCAATGTAGAACCATTTCAGCATGGACACCTTCCTGAAAAGTCCTGAAATATCACCAAAACAGGTTCTGCTATGGTGCAAGCCTAAAGAACTATTTTCTGGTAATGTATAGAACCTTTTTTGATTAAGAGTGTAAAATCCATTTTCAGTCATGGCAAGTGTTTTTGAATTAGAAAGCCATTATGTACCTGAAGCAAAAACTTGATGAAACAAATTATATGTCAAATGCTCAAATGATTTTTACCCCATCAAGCATACAAGGGACATAATCCATTTTCATTTCTGCACCATTAAGCGCCCACTCATCAATATTCACTCTTGCCAGTTCAGACGGACAAGAGGTAGTGAAAGAACCAAATGATATCAGCACAGAAGGTCACCATGTGTATGCACTTTCCATTGCTGTCTACAGATCTATTCACTCCCTGTTTTGTCTATAGCCATCATCAGCCTGGAGGAGTTCATAGAGGGAGCACTGGATGATGATTGGATCAGGGAGATGCTGGAATGTGACCCCAGCACTGTGAAGGTGGAGAGGCCCCTAAAGAGGGACACTGTGTTAGGGACCCACGGGTAAACTGAAGAGGAACACTCTACATTGGGTCCAAGATGACGGAGCCATAGATGCTTGGATTGAAACTGTCAGGAATCACATGACAGCTGGCAGCATGACAAACAATACTGTGGTCTGTTGAGTTAAAATTTCAGTCACTGGTAGACACAGGAGCACTCTAGAAACAAAATGTATATGGCTAAACAGAAATTACTTCATGAAGTTGGCGCAGTATGAAACTTCTAACTTCTGCAGTGTCTTTTTTTTGCTCCATTTTTTCCTCTGCTGTTGTTTTTTGCCTTATAATCTGTGTTCCTTCTATTCTGCTGTTTGTGCATGCCCTCTCCTTAAAGAATAAATCATGACAGTCAGGAGATCGTGAAATTATACTTTTCTTCCTAATGATATGATTGAATGTCCAGTCTGCAGACAGTTCAGTTCTGGATCTGAACTGAAAGTGTAAACAGCTTACAGACCGCTTGATGTCGTCTGTGCTTTGCTCAAAACTGATACTCAGGCACCTCCCAGACGCCGAGGAAATTGCTGCATTCATGTGATATGGGAAAAGTCGTCAGAAAGATTGCGGAGAGCAACGACTTCGAAATGTTCGTGCGTTCAAACCTGAAACCATTGTTTCTATTGACCTCGGTTTCACTTGATCAGCTTTTTCACACTTAACAGACATGCACTAATCAGAATTTATGGTTTGCAGTAACTCAAACACTGCAATGTCAACCGAAAACAGAAAATGTAGTAGTAGTAGTAGTTGTAGTCCTAACATTACATTTTAAGGAGTTACAAAATTAGTTACATGATGAAAAATGTTCGCTTTGGTCGTTTGATTTGAAATTATATCACGCGACAGATATATTTCCTTGTTGGTGAAAGGAAATCGGGGAAATCGGGGTCCGCCACGCAACCCCAACCTCGAGTTCCCAAGTAACATGCACGAGCTGTTGCTGACGTAAACGGCGCCTTCTAGTGGGAAGTTCATGTGTCCCATCTTTCCCATGTGACACGAATGCAGCATAAATCCCAGACAGAAAAGTTCCTGTTCCCAAACCAATCCAGTCTGCAGCAGGGCGGGATGTTCCAGCCGTGACGTCTCAACTTTTCCAGCTTCCCTGTCATTTCGACATCATGGCGTAGGGATGTGGACGGGGGTCGTGGGCAGGCGTTGTGGGTTGTAAAACACGGAGAAGTTCGGAAGCAAGCTACTTGGGAGTTTTTGTTAAGGAAAAAATAATATAGAGATCCATATTTAAACTGGAAATTTTATAATCGATTCGAGCAAAGTTTCGGTAAGTCAGTTACTTTTTTTTACTTTTTTACAGTGGTGTTTTCCGACCACCTTGCCAGAGTTGTCGAAACAAACGGCTGTTCACGCAGTTGTAATACCGTCATTTATTGCATCGTTGTAGTATCACACTGTAAGGCAACATAGAAAACAGTTACTTCATTTTAACCATTTGTCATAAATCGTTTAGAGAAGTGGTTCCCAAAGTGGGGTCCGGGGACCTCTAGGGATCCATGAGGGGGTGAAGGGGGTCCCTAACAAAATGAGCAATAAAGTTAGTTCCTAGAAGTTAGCATGACACGAGAATGGATGGCTGTTTTGTTCTAAATGTCACTGTTATCTCTCCATCTACAGCGTAGACAGTTGTGTATTTCTGTACTAAATCGTATCTAACACCAGAAATCTTCTTAGATGGGGCTCTTTAGGACAAAATCTTGTCAAATGGGGGCCTGAAGACGTGAAAAAGTCAGTCTAGTTCAGAGCACTATTTTGCCACAACCCCAATCTCTGCCATTCCTTTTAATCACAATTTTACTGCCTGAGGCCATGTCGTTTTGCACATACTACACTTAATTTGGTTTTATGTTTCCTTGAAGTGGTAACACCTGGCAAGCTTGAGTATGATACCGATGTTGTCACCCCAGATAAAACAGTCCAGACTGGAAACAAAGTGGAGTTGTTCAGAATTCATGTCTTGAATGTTAACAGGTATGAAGTTTGATCACCTGGTGCAGTGTCTTCCTCTAAGACTTTGTTTAGTGTCTCTTTTCAAGTGCCTTTCAAATCAATATAGATGGATATAGGGGATATAGATGAAACAAAAAACAAATCTTGGATGTTCTGAAGGTAATGACACAGTTGCAATTCTCACTAGTTTGTGGTTTCTGTCAAGAGTGCTCCTGCAATATTAGAGGCTTAATGAAATCGTTCTTTGTCAAACTCATGTAGGGAAACAGAGATAACCTGACCTCCTTATAGATAGTAGTATTGCCTCCTTGTGATTCAGGTTGGGATTTTCCCCAAAATGTTAATTATGTGAAAAATGTTAGGGGAAACCTTTGGGCTCTTCCTGTCGGGGCTTGTTCCCATCTCTGCAAGAAAATTCAAGCAAGAAATATATCCGTATTGAATTTCTATTATACTAGTTGACGAGTTGCACCTTTGTTGCAACAATAGACTGGTAGTATTTTATACTGATGTAGAGTGATGCCTGTGTAATCTTGTACACAGTAGCTCAACGCTGCATATCTAAACTTAAAGCAGTGTTGTTTCACTATAGCATTTATGTAATATTAACAGCGTTACATTGCTTTTCACTGAAAAAATGTCAAACATGAAAAATATCTTAACCAAGTGAAGATATAGGCAGTGCAGTCTTGGGTAGTATGACAAGAATGTGTGCTGCTTTCCAACATTAATGGATTGCTGCTGTGATCTTTAGCATGTGTACTGGCAGGAAGAATTATTCAAGATTGAATCACAGTAAATTTCTGTGTGACAAAAACTAAATTTCCATCTTTTGTTTCAGTTGCTTTGTTCAGTGTGTTTTGCATTGCGTCACCCATTACACAGATGCCTTGTTTTTACTGTGAGCCGGTCTATATATAGACAGAGAAAAGGCTACTCTGTCTCCTTTTCATATACGCCTCGTTTTTGGGTGGTGTAAAATTAGTAATTATATATTCTGCCCTCTCACCCAGGTTGGAAATAGCTGCAGGTTATTTCAGAGCTGTGCCCCGTTGGCGGCTGGTGAAATCCTCGACTGTCTGCTCCCAGTGCAACAGGGGTGACAGCCTGCTAGCTGCACTGCTTCATGCCATGCATCCTTAAACTTGGAGACAATGGCATTAGCCTTATCACGGGAAATTAAATGAAAATACAGCAGAGACATTCAGAATATTGTTCACACTATGCCCATTTTAAGCTTTTTGCGTATGGCACTTAGCCAACTCTCATACAGTTAATAGTACACACAAAGATGTCACCAGCTGTGAGCTACATTGATGGCATAAAGACAAGTAGCTTTTCTATTGTTCCCCCCAAAATAATGGGTTACTCGTGAGCTGTTGTCGTTATATTGTTGCCATTCAGCCTTTTCCAAGGTTTTCCAAGGCAGTACAGAGTAAAATATTCCTCGTGTGAGGTAAAAGTAGAGGTATGAAAGCCAGAATTAGAGGTTTCAACCAGGCTGACATTTTTTTTTTGGAAATGGGGCATGAAGGTAAGGACTGAGTCAAGGCGTGGATGAGTCAAAACATGGAAAGCGTCATTATGTGGCTAGACGTGATCTTTCCCCTGATGCTCACAGACATTCTCAGCAACTCACATTTATTTTGATATTTCCTGGATAAATAGTACAGCAGGGCAAACTAGCGTATGATTGTAAATTCCTCACTCCCAGGGCCTTTTTACTGTCAGTGCAACTCGTCTCAACACGGGCTCCCAGCTCTTGGAGCCTGTCCAGTTGCATGGCTGCCATAAACACTTCTTTTCTTCAGAGACAAGTGGCCCCGAGGCCTCTGTTTTTATCCTTTGTGTGCCAGAGCAGTTTTCTACTGTTCGTCCAGGGAGCAAGGGAGGACGAGTTTTTATACCAGGACTAGTTGAACTCTCTCAAGAGTGTCTAGTGAGGATGGGGTTTGATGTTGTCCCTGCCTGAAGGGCTCAGAGCTGATGGATTTGAAAAGCCATTAGTGAGGTCTACTCTCCTTGTATTCATTACTCTCTGCATGTCTCTGTGAATTATGTGGCTGTTTTCTCTAAAAGGCAAGATTGCTTTTTGAATGGGGTTTTGGTATTGTTTTGCTCTGTGCATCTGAAAAGAGTATGTGGGCAGGTGTTATTGCAAATGCCATGTGTGCTGTAGCGTGGCAATGCAATCTTTTCTCTCTCTCTCTCTCTTCTCATGCTACTCTATAGAAATAGCCTGCAAGCATGAACAAAAGCCCTCTCAGTATGTTATGGTTGTTGTAAATAGTGCTCATAGAAGAGGAGACAGTGAGACTTTGACAGTGCAATGATGATGGTTGTTAGAGGACTTTTGAGATTTCTGATAGCAAGCTGCACAGATCTAATATACACAGAAACGCCATGCAGATGCTGCATGATGTTTGATTTTCCTGTTAGCTAACAAACAATGAAAACACACATTGGTCACAGCCTTTGTTTAGTAGAGGCTCGACGCAGTTGTTTATGATGACTGAAGTTTGCTGCAGGGCAGGCAGAGGCACCCTTTCTCAGCTGGGGTACTCTCTGTTTACACATGGCTAACATACCATGGAGGCATTCCAGGACTTGAGGATGGAGTCCACTTCTCTGAAATTAGGCATGCTTTGTACTGAGATTTGTTTGGACCCCTGTGCGCAGCAATGCCACAGTGACCGTTTGACCTCGGATGGTGCTGTGGACAGTTTGAAGGGTTCAGATATGATTTCTACATGTTTAGCATTGAGTGATGAGTAGCAGGTTTCTGAGCAGCACATCTGGTCTGGGCCTTGTGTGTGTTTGAAGTGTGTTGAATGCCATGTGTTAACCTTAGGCATATTTGACTTGCCTGTTTGAGGGATGTGTTGAATCGTGTTTGTTAAAGGGATGCCTTGTAGGACTTTATTCTAGTTTGAGTAACCTGACCCAAACACTGTCTGTGTTATCTGTTGTTTTATAATGGATTGATGTCTGCTATTGGTTCTGTTGTTGCATAGTTTTTAGCCTTGCACTCATTGTTGTTGTCCTTCTCAGCCTTGAATGAATTCCTTCTCAGCCTATTTCCAATGTTTTGTCTACAGCACATTTAATCAGATCTTGAAATAATCAAGGTCTTCCCTGCCAGTGCTTGAGTTTAGTAAGTAAGTAAGTAAAACCATAGCAGGCTCAGAGACAAGTATGTTCCAGTCATCATTCTTTTTACAGAATATGAACATGACCTTGCATAAGTGTATCTGCAAATATAGGAGTACTGATTTTCTTTTGTTTCATGTTGTATTTCTGTCTCATTTGATGCCCTTGATATTGCTAACATTAGGTCTTGCACCACTTTTTTTCACTAAGCATGATCATTTGAGTTTGTTTCAAAATGTTCTCTCTCACTGGTTTATGCTCTCACTGGTTGGTTACTGGAAACTCAATTTAAATGTCTACATTTCATGTCTTTAAGTCTGTCATTTGAGGAATTTGTGTGCAACTTGACAGAACATAAACATCAAGACATTTTTTTAAAAGCTAGCTGAGTACCTGCCCTTTGAAAATAGCGGTTAAATTCTATTTTACCACCGTGCTTTTTTCCAAAATATCATGCTTGTTGAAGAGTAAGAAGTAAATGGATAGCCTGAGAGGACCGTTTCTACCCGCTGTCAAAATATTTGGTTGCAAACTAATCTGCAGTGTATTATGGACTTGCATGAAGAGTGCCTGTAGACAGTTGGTCTAGTCATCTCATCTCAACCTAATGTGTGTTGTGAAAATCCTTAATGTTTTATTGCATACTTGTTTTCCAAATAATGGAAGATTTGGGGGTAGGAATGCTGAAATAACAGTGTAACTGTCGGTGGGTGGCTTCCATAAAATTTGAAAATGGTGCTATGTCCCAGTGTTGGGCACTCCCAGGATGTGAGGCAGCTGATTAAAGAAGGTGTGTGTGCGAGCGTGCGTGTGCCTGTACGTGCATGTTTATGCATTCATGAGTACACAACAGAGCCTTTTGATTAAAGATCCTTAGAGAAAGGGACTGCTGTGCTGTTTGGGCAAATGTCCAGAGTTGGGCCACCAAAATGGATCTTCACTGAACACCAAACAGCGTGTCTAGTGTCCTTTTGGCAGCTCAATATTTTAGGTAAATGGCCTAATTGATATTCTAAACTATATTGTTCATTGATCTTAGTCTGACAGACTGCACTGGAGAAAGCTGCAGCACAGAGCTGGGTCTTAGCCGACCGTTTCCATTTAGTAAATCTCTCAAGATCATATTCACATTTAAATGTGAGAATGTTTAAGAAGTTACCAACTCAGTGGCTCACATATTATTTAATCTTGTTTTTTGGTTTTGGTTTTTTTCAGCTGCATTCACATCCTATTGCAAAAGATGCCACACATGCTTAGTTATGATGAACTTAGCTGTGATGCCTTTCTTGTGCATTGCCTGCAGTTACCGCAGTTTCTTTAAAGTCAAATCCATTATTAAAAAAATCAACCATGCATTGTCTCTTTTACGCTGGGTTGTAGTAACGGCCTAATTCCTGGGTGGTAACCTCTTGTAATGGCTTAAGACCAACACTAATGCTACACTGACGTGTAGAAAGCTGCACACTACTATACTGGATAACTCAAGATTTCACTTCTCTTTTAAAATGAAGGCTATTCTGTGTCATCAGAAGGAAGTGTCCAGTGTTGGCCCACTCCTTACATTCCTGATATCCACGACATACAGACCAATCACAGTGATTCATTATTCAGTAGTCTAATCTTTCATTATCTGTGCCAGATTGTAAATCACAATAATCTTGGATGTTTTAATTGTGAATTCCTTTTTTCAAGTGCAGCAATTTCTTGTAGCTCCTATAAATAAAAGAGGCATACTTTGCGCAAGTTTAGTCAATGCAGTATGAGGGAGAAGCTAGCCATGATGACCTCTCTAGAAATGCGTAGTGTTTCATTCCCTGAATTTTTGGTAATTTTTGGAATCACATTACTTTTGATAATGCCATCCTGACCTCGTTGAACCCAGCTCGTGGCTGCATTCAGATTAGTTGAAAAATCCACTTTTTGTTGATCCATATGTGATGCTGTGAGCTATACATCTAGAGATTCTCTTAATGTCTTTGTTTTACTGGTTTTGAGGAAAATGGCCTTCTAAAATTACTAAAGTTGAATTCACTTCAGTTAATTTGTTTGATTGTTTTTTTTCCATGCTTTCATTGTCTACTCCCAGGTTTGTCAGTGACTGAAGATGATGTCCGATGCCAGTGACATGTTGGCAGCTGCCCTTGAGCAGATGGATGGCATTATAGCAGGTAAAGTTCTCTTATAGCCTCAAATATCAACATTGTATCTTATCCTGATTTGCATCATTGAAGGATTGATGTTATGATTCCTTATAATGTTAATAATGATTATATTTCTGGCCTTGTTTTAGCAACAAGGCCAGAAATACTCTTCTGGTGTGCGTGTCAACATTAACAGGACTTGGAGTAATTCTAGCTTCTTGTAATGGTTTATAACAGACTTGACATTTTAGTTCGGCATCAGATCACATGATGTCCAGAGGTCCATGGTTGTCTGAATGAGGACAGAATAAATGCTAAAGCCTCTCCGGCTCTGTGGCTTGTGGCCATGTGTGCCAGATCATTCTCAACACAAGTGAATAATACTACAAATTTAACAACGCCACAACACTTGTCTTGTGTGTCAGTGGATCACAGACTCGGACTGTGATCGGACTACCTCTTTTGGATATCATTGCCTGTCTCACAGTGCAGTTCACCCTTCAACGTACACACATACAATTTTGAAAGGAAGTTCAGGATCCCTGGGTAGGCCTCAGGAGGGTCGAATGTCAAACCAGCGGCCACCATCTTTATGTTCAGGGTCGATTCCAGACAATGGGGGAGTGGTGTAATGGTATCCACTCTAGTCCGCTGTGGTGATCCGGCATTGGTAGTGATGGCTGTAGTGTAATGTAAGCCATAGTAGCTACACTACTATGAATATACATGCAATAGTGGTTCAAAATTAAGGTTATAGCTTACATTGTATGCACTGAATTTTTACTGTATGTGGACATAAATCACTGCATTACATGATTGTGCCACACAATGTCCCCATGTTTTCTTCTGCGTGACTAGTTAGGAGTAGTTTTAGGAAGTAAAAACAAAATAGTGATGTGATGTAATGTGATGTGTCTTATATGCATTTTTCCTGATCTCCACCCTCCCTCTCCCCCCTTGTTGTCCTTCTCTCCCTTAGGCTCCAAGGCTCTGGACTACTCCAATGGGTTGTTTGACTGCCAGTCGCCCACGTCTCCTTTCATGGGTAGCCTGCGGGCGCTGCACCTTCTGGAGGACCTGAGGAGTGTTCTGGAGCTGATGGACACTGAGGAAAGGGAGGGTCTACGCTGCCAGATCCCCGACTCCACCGCTGATAGCCTGGTTGAGTGGCTCCAGGGGCACCTGGTGAGACTCACACACGGGGGAAGACCCACACACATGATGAGATACTGGGTCATGATCAAGTACGATAACACGGTGCAGATGACATTGAGCAGATCTGGTAGTGTGACTGGTGGAAGTATGGTGCTTTCAGTATCAATTGTGAATAGGGGATGCATATCAGTATATATATCAGGGAGATTGTGTTTATTTGTTTGTATCTATTGGGTTTGTTTTATTCTGTGTCAGTGTAGTGTAGAATCAATGGATTTGCTTACCATAAAATGAAAGTCACATGGATATCTACTTTATCTGCCTTCACCATAATATTTCAGCTTCAGGAAAGATCAGTTTCACTGGTACACACTACTACTGGTCACATTACTATTGGGTTTGTCTAGATATTAACGGTGTAAATATAGGGCTTGTGTTGCTGCTCTTGTTTTGGCACCACAAGTTGCATTATATCCCCATTGTCATCACAACAACTACACCTGTCAGAAATGTCCATGTGCTGATGAGGTCTAGCTCTTTTTAAAGGCTTGAGGGTAGATCTCTCGGCAGTGTGTCCTGTTTGTTTCAGTCTGCATGTTATTGATGACTGGAGAAATGTGCTCTTAGTGCAAACAGACTTTAGCACATCTGGTTTGCTTCTCATTTTAGCTCACTCTGCGCTGGATTGACACTCCATGAATGTACGAGAGCTTTGCCAACCATTTCTGCATCGAAGTATGCAACTGATTTGTTTGCTAAGCAAAAACATGACTGTCCTCTTCTGCTGCGTGCCCTGGGAATGAGAGATGAAATGCAGGAGCTGTCAATGTCACAGCCAGTGCACTACTAGAAAAGCATCGATGTCTTGGGAACCGGCATGGCGTCTGGGAGAACAATGGGCTGTATGCCAGACAAATGCCAGAGTTTATGTGTAATGCCGTAACTCACTTAGTGCACAACACTCTGAAAGTGGGCCTCCTTTTCAGCCATGTAAGGTTTTGCTGATAGAGGATAAAGCAGTTCAGTCAGTCACACTGTCATATAAAGCCTTTCATGAGAGATCGTCATTGGGCATTGAAACATTCAAGGTCCTGATTGTGGTTTCTCGAGATCAGCAAAGTCATTGTTGTTAATTAAACATGCCTCCTTTTGTGACAATACACATTCATGCTACATCCTTTCCCAGTCTGACAGGTCTGAAATCTGTTCTTTCATGCTTCTTTGTCTAATCCATATTTTACTCTGTCCCTGCAGTCCAATGGGCACATCTCTCTGGGTGGGGGTGACCACTACCAGGAAAGGCTTGCCCGAATAGAGAGTGATAAGGAGTCTCTGGTGCTTCAGGTAGCCTAATTTTGTACCCATCCAGTGATCCTTAGATAATGTCTTTTTTTTAGTGCCACAGTAACTGAAAACTGCTATTTACATATACAGTATATAAAAACAGTGAATGTGATAAAAATGTGATGCAGAAGACAAAAGTTTGACAGTGACTTTAGTGACTTCTTGGTCCCATGCAGGTGAGTGTCCTGACAGACCAGGTGGAGGCTCAGGGAGAAAAGATCAGGGACCTGGACTTGTGTTTGGATGACCACAGGGAGAAACTCAATGCCACCGAGGAGATGCTGCAGCAGGTATGTGCGTGGTCCATATGTAATAGAGCTAGAGTTATAGGGGGGTAGTCATATCTGCTATGACTTGTGACTTGGAGAAATCAGTATTCATGATTTTGACTGTCAAATTGGATTTCTCCAATCAAAAGACAGTGGACCCCCCCCAACTGTCTCAATCTCTCATTGCAGGAGCTGCTGTGCAGAACAGGCCTGGAGACACAGAAGCTGGACCTGATGTCTGAGGTGTCCAACCTAAAGCTGAAGCTGAATGCCATGGAGCAGGACAGACTGGGCTTTGATGACAGTTTTCAGGACAGTGAGGTATGTGGCCTTGATCTCAGCGTGTCTCCCTTTCCCTCTCCCTTAAATACACATGCGCACACACACCAAACAATCACTCATTCATGAGGCCTAACACCTGTGTGGGAGAGAGATGTCTTGTTATCATGTGTTTCCAAGCAGCTGTGTGTTTAGTAAGAGGTTGTAGGACCTCAAGGAAATGTCATCATCCCCTGAATTAGACAGTTTAGCTATGACTGCACTCTTTGTTGTAGATATGAATGAACAACTGTAGTGAGCAAAGTGTAATGGCTTTACAAAATGGGAGTTTTTGCTGTAATTTACTGCCCACTGGTAAAAAGGCTTTCCCAACAAAAAACAGAAAGAGATGTCAATCGCTTGTTTAGCAGAGTTGGGGAGATTTCTCGACCCAGATGAACCGCGCAGAATACTTGGAAAGCTTTCAAACACGTCATGTTGTTGTAGCAGCGCAGCCGTCTCTTCCAGTCCACTGGAACAACAGGCTGCTGTCCATGTTCCGCTTCACGGCCCATAACTCCCCTCCTTTCTACAAGCGGCTTCCTCTCATTTTATCTCTGCAGCTGCTTTGGGAATTCTGCTCTCCAAGGAAAGCAGCCCTTTCTGAGTATATCATAGCACTGATAACTCATAGTTTTTAAAGCAACACTTTGGGTTGTTTATACTTTATCAATTAAACATAGTAAATCAGATTCTTGAAGGATATGACTTGCTGATGGAATATAATCCAGATCCCTCCCATATGTCAAATTATAGGTCCATTTTGCTTCGATGTTTCTAAACACAACAAACATGAAGAAGCCACATACAGTCAAAATTTATTCTCGTTTAGTCACATGCCATTTGTGGGGTTAGAGTAGTACCGCAGGTAGCAATATATGAATTCTCGATTGGGCTTTTAACCAAAATTGTGGAAGGTGAGAGCTTTAATATAGAACTTCATACTGGGAATTGATGGCTTTTTAAAGGATGTAAAGGTTTGATTAAGGAAGGAATAGGCTGACTATTTGACTAGATTACTGGAATTAAATTTGAATTGCTAAAGGTCCACCAGTATTTTAGGTGTTGCTCTGCTACTGCCATTCTCTGATGCAGTCTGTCTTCTTCCAGGAATTGATCCTTGAAATTAACAAACTGCGGTACAGATTGACAGAGATGGAGAGTGAAAGGCTACAGTACGAAAAGAAACTTAAGTCCACAAAGGTGAGTTGTCACAGAGAAGCCCATGAGAGTTTGCAAGCAGGCAACCACCTACCTAATGCCAAAAATCTTGCTGTGATCTTTGCTTCAGCAATTAAATGTGTTCAGTAGGGAAGGCCATCTTTTTCTGCTGAGAATTATCTCCAAAATCAAATATTTTCTCTCATTCCAAGATCTGGAAAAAGTCATTCATCTCCTCCTGCATGGAGTACTGTAACTCCTTGTACAGACTCTAGGTATTAGCTGCTAGGTTGCTAACTGGCTCCTGGAAGAGACTGCACATCAATCCTTTGTTAGCTTCTCTTCACTGGCTCCCAAAATATATTCTGTTGGTTGTTTTTAAGACTCTGAATGGGTTGGCCCATATATATTTGGTCTCCTACCTCCCTATTTGACCTCTAGGACCATCAGACCTCTAGGTCATCGGACATCCGGCTCTTGGATGTTCCATGATAGTTGTAGTTGCTGCCCCTAGACTGTGAAACAGCCTCTCCCACCAGGTCCACCCCCTCCATTGACTCATTCAAAACTTCAAAATCCATTTCTATTTTTTAGCTTTTGACTCTGTTTGATCATTGATGGCTGTTTTTAAAATGTGCTTTATAAATGACTTGACTTCAGTCTTGGGTGTCCCACCTTCTCGTCCTCTTGTTTTGTCTTTCAGTTGTTACATCTCTATTTTCTCTCTCTTCCTTGGTTTATCTCTCTACTGCTAGTCGCTAATGGCCAAGCTTTCTAGCCAGAAAATCAAAATGGGCCAGATGCAGTATGAGAAACAGAGGAAGGAGCACAAACTCCAGGCTATGAAGGTTGGCTTCTCTCAGGGTTACTGTTGTGCTTGCCGTATTATTTTGGTTTTTGGCCTCTCCCCTTTGGCTCCTGTTTTCTTTTTCTTTTTAAGAAGAAATGGTTAACACTGGTGTGCGGTGTTTTTCCCAGGGTTTTTTTTATTCATACAGGCTAAATTATGTCACTTTTTTGCAAAAAATAAAATCACTTAACTTATCACTAACTATATTGTGGGGTACAGTAAAAAGCAAAAATCAGTCCTCAGAAATACCACTTCCTTCAGGCTACATCCGCAAGGCACCATTTTAAGCATACATTCACATTTTTCAAACCACAGGTATGCTTTAATTTTGGGCTTTTTTTCCCTCTTTTGGCAAGAGTTCAGTCTGTTCTGCTGTATCTTTTTGTCCTCTCCCCTGTTTACACTTGTCCCTTGGATTACTTTTTTTAATCATTCCTTTTACAATATAATTTGACCGTCTCCATGCTTGATGCCATCCTGGTCCCTTAAACATGTACCGTGTATTGGATAATGGCTCCAGTGCTTGCTGATGCACCAACCCTCCCAGACATCAGCATTTACCACTTACCACCCACCTCACACACCTCCCCCACAGAGCAGGTGTGGTTTGCGTGCCTGTGCCACGTCAGCATCTGTGAATCTTTGTGTTGTGGTTTGTTTGTAGTGGT
>CABFOQ010010351.1:1980-28708 GCA_900660455.1 Gephyroberyx darwinii | reverse complement strand
GCAGCATAGACCCCACAGAGAGAGGTGGGACGGCCATTGGGTCACATCATTTTCTTTGCCCGATGAGGCTCATGTTAATATCAGATATCAGATGATTTGTAAAACTCTTATTTAATGTCAATTTAATGTTCTGTATAATTACCAACGCAACTAGTCCTGCTACATGTCAGACTGTTGACAATCTTCAGAAACGTCAACCATTTTTTTCATAACTCTTTGTCCTGTTTAGTCTCTCATCCAGATGAAACACTTAGAAAGAGGCTGAAAGAGAAACGTAAGGGGGGTTTTATGCTTGTGTTTATTATTGCACTTGACCATCTCAACCCCTGTTTGCATGTATGGGCATGAGCCATCTGAACCCTGCTTGTCCATTATAACCCATTGTAGTGCTAATTCTTGACTGTCTGTGGAGGCCAGAGCGCCACATCTCTGTTGAACTGTGTCACTGTCAGGCAACTTTATGTTTGTATTTAGTTTGAATTTAACAAATCCAAGGTCAACCAAAAATCCTTATCAATGTGTTTTTAAAAACCTTACCAACCTGGAACAGCCACAACGAATGTTTGCTTTGTGTTTTAAACTGAAATGAGGAATGAATGTTATTGTTTGTCATGGACCATCTTGCTCATCCCTGTCAACCATTCAGGCTGTGCACCCATCCTCCTGCCTCACGTCCTCCAACAATAATCATCTCCTGTACCCCTGAACATCTCTCCTCACCTTTCCTCACCCTCCTCTAAACATTCCCTCATACCATCCACCAGCGTGTGTCATGCTAACCCGCAATGTCGTCCTCACATTCAGTGTTGTGTGACAGTATCTTTGTTGTGAGGGCTGTCACCCTATCTGTGCCCTCTCCCACTGGTGGTCTTTCACTCAGGTAGAACACTGTTGTTTTACATTTAGTGCACACTTTTCAGCAGGAGTCAATCACTAGAATTGGCCACACAACTTGATTTTTTTTAAAAACACTAGTTTCTTACTTTAATTTCAATTTAATCTTTAATTTTTAATTTATCTTACACATCTTCAAACAAGTTAAAAATTAGACCTCTATTTTCATTCTGTGTCCCAGGTCATACTTTATAAGTAATTGTTCCTGTTTGCAGTTTTGATATTGAAAGCCTGGGGAAAAGTCAGTTAATGTTGGTGGTTGACTCCTCACACCCTTCTACCAAAGTGTGTGTTCTGAAAAGTGAAAATGTCCTACCAAAGTGAAATATCACTAAGTGTAAATACCTGCTCACACAAGGATTGGTCAATTTGAAGGATTCTTATATAGTAAATCTTCCAGATGTTCCCTGTGTGTTCAGGCTCACTATCCACGAGGAGTGAAAAGGCTTCTCTACAATTCACACTGTGGACAGTACTTTTCTTTGTCTGTAATCCTTTTCATTTCTTCACTAGATGTGGAAGTGCAAAGAATGAAAAAGGCAGTTGAATCATTGATGGCAGCCAATGAAGAGAAGGTAAACTAGTTGTGCTTGTCTCTGTTCACTTTTTATCATGTTCAGTGCTTTCCTTTTGCAAAGCAACCCTATTATTGTTGTCTCTTCCTCTATAGGATCGTAAGATTGAAGAACTGAAGCAGTCGCTGCTGCGGTATAAGAAAGTTCAGGACATGGTGATGTCAGTGCAAGGGAAGAAAGGTTAGATAACTCTTCTGTCATAATAGATAGGAAATACTGTAAGAAGTATTACAGTAAGTCAGTCTTGGAAGCAATAGCTCAAATCATCACCTCTGAAGACAATTCAAGTGTGCAACTCTTTCATTTTCCATTCCAGAGAAAGCCACTGATAATGAGAACGATGAGAGTCACAGTGATGGTTCCTTCTCCATGCTGGCAACCATCCCTGTTGCTGTGGACTCTGAAGGGCATGGAGTTGGTGGTGTTGAACAAGTGAGAGGGAAGAGCCCAGATGAGGTTTGTGCAGCACAGAATTACTTGGCTCCTGAGGTCATAATATAAAACTTTACAGATCAATGCAGGACATTGGGTCGTTGCAGCAACAAATGCTAATAGGATAGAGCAAGGAAAAACAACATATAAATAAGAATATAGCAAATGGGTGCTATTAAACCTAATGCAACAGACTATTCCAATGTGTTAAGAACATATGTATGAAAAGTATGAAGAAATAGGAATTATTAATAAATTACAGCATTTTGAAGCTGTGAAAAATAACACCAAGAGAACATACTGAGATGAATGAATGAAAATATACCACAAAGTAAAATACATTTTTTACAAATTTGAAATGAATTTACATGATCGGCAAAATGTGCTTTGGGTTCACTTCAGTTTTCAGATGCAGATTTGTATAGAACATGCAGAGTTTGATATATGCATTACTAGCTGTTTGACCCCATATGTACCGAAATGTGTCTACAGATGTGTACTGACTCTGAATGTACAGAAATGTGTGCAGATCAGTGAAATAATAGATTCGTTCAGAGCATAGGAATGCAAAAAGCAGCCCAAGACATCTCAAGATAGTGCAGTGCAGGCATCCTGCTTTGGCACCCTCCTAGTCGGCTAAGGTTGCAGTTGGTGGAGCAGGAAGCAAGTCAGAAGAAATCCACCCCACAACAAAAACAGAGAATCAAGCATTGAATAAACATTTCTCCTCATTCAGGAGAGGCTCCCTTGACAATAAATAGGATGCTAACTTAATGATAGCATGAGTGTTTTATTTGTTTGTTTTATTTTAATACCCACATGGGGTTTGTTTTCAACTCAAGAATGTACCCATATCCCAGCAAAATCACTCCATATACTGCCACAGTGGTGTTCTCCCATTTATTGTCAGTGGAGATGCTCTCCTGCCTCTAGTTTTGGGTGAGAATTGTTCATCTTTACAATTACAGACTGATCTGTTCAAGATTATCAAGTAAAATGTGCTAATTCTGTCTCACTGTTGTTTTTTGCCTTTATGCCTCAGGCACCTTCAAAACTCATTAAACTCCAAAAGCAGGCAGTAAAAGCGTCCATAGCTTGCATGAATCTCACACTTTGAAAATAGGTGTTGACGGGCTTACTATCCAATTAATTTAATAACATCTCACGTCAGTTTTCTATGTATCTGATTTAGACTGCTGTATACTCAAGCCCCGAGGAGAAATGCAATTTATCACTAAAAGACAACGTTCACTTGTACAGGACATGATTTCCAATAGCATATAATAGCATGTATTGTGTCTATTTTTCTCTATACTGTGTTCTCATTCTTGTCCATGCTTAGCTTGAGAGCCTCAGTGGAGTGAATGAAGCGCCTCTGCCCACACCCAGCCCCTCTGCTCAGTCACCTTCTGATCCCGAAAGAGTATCGGAGTTGGTCCCAACAGATATAGAAAGGTGAGCTACATACAGAACTTTACCCCCTCTCACATGCATTGATTTATCGCAATTCAGTATATTTTAAATTTGACCTTGTTCATGCCAAAACATTACATGTAGTCATTGTTTCCCCCAGATTTTTATTCTTGGCATCAAGGCAAACCCTCTGAAACGGCATTTAGACTTTGGGAGACTAAAACTCTCCATTGAAACCAATTCTAATGAAATGATTTTATGATTAGCAGCTCCTTAAGGCAGGGTGACTCACCCCACCTATTCAATAGTAGGGGAAGGTGTGGGATACATTACTGCCTTTTAAATAAACACTGAACAATTAAGTGAATAAATAAAATGTGCAAAGAAAATAAAACGTCATTGCCAGTTTTACTATTTTTTTTATGTAGCAGCATTCTATTCAGGTTGAATACAATGGTATCTTTGCATCTGTATTAGACTCAGTGATCTACAAATCAAATGGCAAATTTAATGGCCATTAGACTGCTTATGCCAGAGGACTTCTCATCACCTACTGTATGTATAGAGTGCAGCACCCAGCTTCTCTCAACACCTGTCTTTTCCATCCCTGCAGTCATACGGAGTGTGAGGAAGTGTCCCAGGAGCCCCCTTTAAGTTACACAAAAGAGTGAGTATGTGTGAAGCAGCGGTTCAGCCCCAGACTGCAACTTCTCAAAATTTTCCTATTTGAGTCAGGCTGGTTATCTTGGAGTACACTGGTTGAAGTGTGCAATGTCACACTCTCTGTCATTTCAGCACCCAGGATGCCACCAAGTCTGGCAGCCAGGACCACCTGGATTGCGGTAAGGGTGAAAAGGTAAATATATATTTTTTAAAATCAATATTTATTTGTAGAAAATCTTATTCTCTTCATGAGCTTCACCAATAACCTTTACACTAACAAATAACGTTACCTCTCAAGAAAAGGTTGATCAGTAATGAAAGCAAGCAGTTACAGAGCCCCCTAGATGTCAAGGGGGGAAAATGGTGATTTGTTCCCTCAAAATAATAATTGGTTCCCTCAGATTAGTACTACATGCCCTCAAGTTACTTAATTTGTTTCCTCGATTTAGTAATACGTGCTCTCGAATTAGTGATAGGTTCGGGCGCCGTGTAGATGCACTCATTTCCCTCTCTCTGGTTATGGTGGCTACATGATCACTGTGATAAAGTGAGCCGCGTTTTAAATTTCGTTGTGCGTCTACTGGTGTACAGTACGGTGAAGAAATTAAAGCACGGCTCACTTGACCACAGTCAAAGCCCGCAGTATATCCAGGTATTTCAACTCGAGATCAAAATAAACCTGTACTACACCCACATGGTCCATAACGACTGTCGAGAGGACGAACAGCGAAAGGGGGAATGAATTGGATGTGATAGCCGAGCAAATCAGGAACTTAAAGTAATTTGAGGGAACAAATTACTAATTCGAGGGGACAGATAATCAAATTGTTTTCCCTTGACACCTGGGGCTCTGTAAGCAGTCCTTTAGCTTTACCAAAATCTCTCTTTAATTATCTTTTCTTTTTGTCTTAGAAGGCTAAAAATGTACTTATTCTGAAAGTAGCATCCTCAGTGGTTACAGCCTCGCTTGGCCTTTAACTGTCTTTCCCTATCAAAGTTAAAAAGCTGTCCCCCTAATCTCAGTTGTAGTATTCTACATGTACTTTGCCAATACCTACAGTATGTGTAAAGACAACTTCTGTATATGAGCAATGTTTTCTGTTCTCACAGAATAAGGCAAGTGAAGAGATCAGTAAGATCAGCGATAAGCCACCCATGTGTCCCTCTGCCACCTTGCCTGCCACCATAGAGGATGACAGCTTTGGCTCAAGAAAGGCCCGTTCGTCCTTCGGGAAGGGCTTCTTCAAGATCCGGGGGGGCAAGAGGACAGCCAGCACCCCTAACCTTGGTAAGAGGATGCAAGAATCTTGTTTGGGGAGGTCTTTGGAGACTTTTCAAGGACAATAGAACATTTATTTTCACTTAACCCTGCAGGTTGGCTCACAGTCTGCATTTGGTATTATTTTGTTAGGCAATTTATTAGCGATGATGTAGTTTCCTAGATTTTCTTTTTTTTTTTAAATTTACTTTTCTCTGAGGCTTCTCTGCCTTCACGGACAGCTTTTTATGTTCCCAAGGCACACCCATGGAATATATGCCCCAAGACCGTAATTTGCAGCCCACACAAACTGTGGTCCCTATTTAGTTATGGAAGCCTGTTTCTGTAGGGTTGTATGCCTCCCGTCTGTGTATGTATGTGCTTTTATGTGTACAATGTACGTGTTGTTCCACCTCTCCAATCCCCTGTTCCAGTTGTTATTCCTTTCATAATCTTTGCCCTCTGTCTTGTTCTTTTTGTGTTGGGCCATGTCGTGTGCACTTTGTTACACGTGAAGACCGCAGCCGGAGTGCGAGTGCGCCTATGCTAGGTACAGTATAGACCACAGGTCATTGTAGGGTGGCAGTAGTTCTCCGGAAGAAAAAAAGGAAACTACTTCTTTATGGAAGATCTACCTCTTTTTTTTCAAACTCATTCAGCTTTTTAGTATATGTTTCAGTAGCTACAGTACCTCAACAACTATACCCACGTCACTAGCCATTGTTCCAAGTCAAATGGCTTTCAATTAGCACACGGCCCGAGTGTGGTGTGTGTCTTCATTCTTTCTTTATGTGCGCATGCATTTGTTTACACTCTTTTTGTTTGTCAAAACTTTCGTCAAACACCAGCCCGTAACCAGAGCTTCATTATCAGCTATGAATTTGCTGCCATGCTGGATCTTAAAGCCTCTCTCTAAGAATCTTAGTTTATGTTATTCTATCTGCAGCAAATCTTTTTGATTCTTCCATATTAAGCGGGAGATCAAAACAACACCTCGAAAAATCTTACTTTTCATCGAATGAAACAAGAATGTGTTTCATTCATTCACAACCAACCCTTTTGAATGTGTCAGTAGTCCTAGTGAGTCAACAGCCTTCTCCGATGCATGCATAGCAGGCAGGGTATCGCCGTTGATGCCCATCCCCATGAACTCTCGCTCCGTCTGGGAGTTATGTACTTGTCTGTGAGTGTTTGTGGGTCATAGTTGTGGCCCTGTGCAGCAGCTCTGTCTCTGCCGATCTGTGCAAGACACTGATGCTGCTGATTCTGTTGCTGATGATGGTCTGTGGATACTTGTTGGTACAGCTGAAACAGAGCGACAGGGCACTGACCACTTGGATCTGGCCGGGTTGCCTCAGAGGTCAGCTAACAGCGACAGCACCCATACGCTCCCCACTACCCCAGAGAGCAAGAAGAAATCCAAAGGAATTAAGAAACTCTTTGGAAAGTGAGTACCACTGACATTTGGTAGATTTTGATCTAAGGACATTTGACTCTTTTGCTTCTAACCATAACAATTGTAAGGTACTTATCCTGAAAACCTTGGCAATAATGGACACAAATGTTTGCTTTGTTTTCTGACTCTGCTAACAAAATGCAAAATGTGGAAAGTTTTCTTGGTTACTCGGCAACTTTGGTGTGATTGTGAGATTTTACTTTATAGACTTGAATGTGTAATTTCTTTTAAGGCTGAAAAGAAGTCAGTCTACCACATTTAACCTGGATGACAACCTATCAGAGAGCGAGTTCAAGAGGGGAGGAGTGCGAGCCACAGCAGGCCCCAGGCTGGGTTGGTCTCGTGACCTCCAACATACCAGCAAGTAAGCCGGTGCATTCACCTTGACGATTGAGATCACAGGATGTGGTTTCCTTGTTTTGACTCTGATGCACACTGAAAGATAACACAGTGATTGTTGACATGGCAGTTTGTTTTGGCAAATGGTGACATATCTAAAATGGCTTTATATCTTAGAAGTCAAACTTCTCTGTAATCTAGACTGTAAAACAAAAGGGATATAAATATGTATTTGTTATCTTTATATATTGCTGCAACAGTGGGGCTACCCATACACCTTTTGAAAGCTTTGACTTGGGTTGTGGTCATATATACATTGTTACATTGTTTATTCTTTTGTTTTTCTTCATCCTGTTCTCCCTATCTCCTTTTCGGTTGTCATTTCTGTTTCCTAGTGATCTGGATGCTCCATTTGCACGTTGGTCAAAGGATCAGGTGTGTGGCTGGCTGCAGGAGCAGGGTCTCGGTCTATATCTGAACATGGCTCGGGTGTGGATCTCCTCTGGACAGACACTGCTACAAGCCTCACAACAGGACCTGGAGAGGGTGAGAGGAGGCATCCTGAATAAGAAGCATTAATATGTTTAGAAACGGTGGGAGTCATGCAGAATATCCTATATTAAATCATGTTTACACAAACTGATTCCTTTCTTTACATCCCATAAAAAACCACAGTGCCTTTTGTATTTTTGTCATAGCCAGTATGTTGACTGTGCTCTGTGACGTTTTGCACTGTGCTGCAGAATCAGAGGGGTGGGCTGTGAAATGGATCAAAATAATCCTTGTTGTCAGTCTAACTATGTCTGTGTAATGCCCCAGGGAAGTTGTGTATCATCTTCACTTGCCTTCTTGTGTTTGTTTAGGAGCTGGGCATCAAGCACCCACTGCACAGAAAAAAGCTGCAGCTGGCCTTGCAGGCCCTGGGCTCAGAGGAGGAGGACAATAAGGGCAAGCTGGACTACAACTGGGTGACTAGTGAGTACCAGCTGCCAGTCCAAGAGATGAATGCAGTTATAAATGGGCTGTTGCTCTTCTGATTGAAATCCAGACAAACTGCATTTCATTTTTTTATTAAAAATAATTCTTGATGAGTTTTATATAGAAGGATTTATATTTGACTGTCAGGTTGACCTCCCTCTTATGACTCTTTTCTTTCCCCTTCCTTTTCTCCTCCTCTCTCAGGATGGCTAGATGACATTGGTCTGCCTCAGTATAAGACCCAGTTTGATGAGGGGAGGGTGGATGGTCGCATGCTGCACTACATGACAGTGGTGAGTGTTGATGAGAGACATGCACTTCCTCCCCAGGCCCCATGGATAAGTAGGTCTGACAATTCCCTTGCCAGCTCGCATTAGGGTGCATGGAGAGTATGACTGGTACCACTGGAGATGGCCCTGTCTCACCCTCCATATTATCTGTGATTATACTGA
Source organism: Gephyroberyx darwinii (assembly GCA_900660455.1). Classification (NCBI taxonomy): domain Eukaryota; kingdom Metazoa; phylum Chordata; class Actinopteri; order Trachichthyiformes; family Trachichthyidae; genus Gephyroberyx; species Gephyroberyx darwinii. Next base: position 20,248 of record CABFOQ010010351.1, on the reverse strand, counting down.
AGATAGTTAGAGTTTTAGATAGATAGAGTTTTTTTATCGCAGAAAATGAGTGGTAGTTATGTATAACACACATAAACAAGTCATTTTCATCCAAAGCCAGAGCAGGCAGACCTAAAGTGATCAAGCTAACATCTTTTCGAGACGAACCAGCATTTGCCTCCAAGATACAAAACCAACTGAACAAAGAACGCCCTACTCCAGTTAGTAAAAGTAGTAGCAGAAGTAAAAGTACATTTATTTTCCAGCAGGACAATGACCCTAAACATGCATCGAAGCTATGCCAGGCCTATTTGAAGTCCCAGGAAGAGCATGGAGTGCTGACTTGCATGGCTTTCCCTACACAGTCACCAGACCTCAACCCCATTGAACATCTTTGGGAACATTTGAAAAGGGAAAAGGAAACATACTGTCACATCACAAGACTCTCTCTGGGATGCTCTAAAAGAGTGCTGGAATAATTCTACAAAAACAGACAGAGTGCAAGCTGTGATTAAGGCAAACAGTGGACAGACTAAATATGGAGAAATTTTGACTTTCAGGAAATACTTACAAACTTTACTTTGACTTATATTTAGTGAGGAAATGTGTAATCTTGTTTTGAGAAATATCATTTGGCTAAATTGTTTTATTAGTTTTTGATAAATGATGAAACAAAGAGTTCTTGGTAGAGGACACAGACTTTTGGACCCTACTGTAGTTTGTCACAAATTCAGCTAAAGTTTGCTTTTGTTTGAATTGTAAGTCAGCTGTGTGTCACTCTTTCCCTCAGGATGACCTGCTTTCTCTGAAGGTGGGGAGTGTGCTGCATCACCTCAGTATCAAGAGAGCTATTCAGGTGCTCCGACTCAACAACTACGAGCCCAACTGCTTGCGCCGCAGACCATCTGACGAGGTGAGTACACTGTAATCTAAGAAGAGAAAAGAATTGAGAGGGCTAGGCAGTTTTTTTTCCCACAAAAGGATTGAGCTTGGTGCTCAATGATGCTCATTCGTTCAATTTACACTACACAACTGTGTACAAGCATAATGTTCATTGCTAATTTGTTCAATTTCTCCATCCTCCTTCTATGTCCTGTGGCCTTAGAACAACATTTCGCCAGCAGAAATCTCCCAGTGGACCAACCACAGGGTGATGGAGTGGCTGCGGTCTGTGGACCTAGCAGAATATGCCCCCAACCTGAGAGGCAGTGGCGTGCACGGAGGCCTGATGGTGAGACGGTCAGATGTTAAGTCTTTCTGAGAAACTTATAGATAACCCTAAAGGTATCGGTGCCTCATACTTCTCCCCTATCCTCAGGTTCTGGAGCCACGGTTCAACGTGGAGACCATGGCCTTGCTGCTAAACATCCCGCCCAACAAGACTCTGCTGCGCCGCCACCTTGCCACCCACTTCAACCTGCTGGTTGGTTCAGAAGCCCAGCAGCTCAAACAGGGGTGGCTGGAAAACCCAGACTACAACCTACTTACTGCCACCGCCAAGGTCAAGGTAGGACATGAGTTCTTGAGGGTAGACTATCTATTATGCTTAATCATACAAATGTTAGTACCTGCCTTACAGTAAGGGCATGTACATCGCTCTGTGTATATCTAAAGGTAGCCTCATGAAATTTAAGTTTTTCTTTGTCCTACTCTTTCTCTCCAACACCTACCAGCCAAGGAAACTGACATTTGGTAGCTTTGGCAGCCTGAGGAAGAAAAAGCAGGACGAGAGTGAGGAGTATGTGTGTCCCATGGATGTGGAGATGCCAAAGGGACGCAGCTTCCAGAAGGGCTTTGGAGTGGAGCTCCAAATCTACGAGGATGACCTTGACAGGCTAGAACAGGTAAACAAGGAGAACTTGATCTTCATTCTCTCTAACCCTCTAACGTCCCTCTAACGTCTGTATCATGTCTATAGAAGACGGTACTACTTTTAATGTGGGATTTTGTTTATTTACATTGTTTTACCTTTTGTGAACTACCTCGCTTAAATGTGAGCCACCATTATGAAACCAAAAAAGTTAGCTTGCTAACCTTCGTGAGACAGGCCCTGTGTCTGCAACTTCTGGGTTTGTTATTAATGCTGCTCTCTTGGTCAGGGCTGTCCTTTTTAAAAAGAGATTTTAATCTCTACCTGGTTGAATCAAGGTTTTAGAAAACCTGTACTGTGAGTCTTGATTCATGGGATTTAAAAGCTGCTTCTCTTTTTGCAGATGGAGGACTCTGAGGGAACTGTGAGACAGATCGGAGCATTCTCTGAGGGTATCCAAAACTTGACGGTAAGAACATTAAATGTAATGGGCATTAAGAAGTGACCAGGCATGTAGCACATCCTGTACAGTCTCAGTCATCATTGTTAGACTGTTTGTTGAAAATATTTTCCCCCTGTACTGTTACCAGAGCATGCTGAAAGATGACGAATTCTTCAAAGAGATCTCAAATTCTCCCAACCCCAGCGTAACAGATGAGGATTCGAACGCGTGAGGCTGCCACCATAACACACCACGTGACCTAGTCCTGCTGTGAATGAAACTCTGTGCCAACCGTCTCCACTAGCACACAGACTTATCCCACCAAACCCTGAGAATGCTCCCAGATATCAGATTTTAGTGTTACATTCTAAGATGAGCCAAAAGTATTATGGTGTTTCTCGATTTTCTACTTTAAACGATGGTGTTGTATAAGCCTACACTCCAGTAGCCACTATTACTCCTGAAATGTCACTCTATTTCAACTGTCCTCTGACGATGGAGGGGAAATTTAGGACAGCACCACTGTTTGCCTGCCAGCTGGTTACTGGAGACATTTTGTACTCATTTATATACTGGGTATCTTTCTGTGAGTCTGGTTTAATTGATACGTCAACCAGCAGAAAAAAGACATCTAGAAAATGCCAATAAAGCGTTAATATATGTCTTTGAAAATTGCCTTTTGATTATATAAATATTGGAACAAAGAGATGGACTTTATTCAGGCATAATGTGCAGTTTTTCCCATTTTTAAACGTATTGTAACAACTCCAAAACTGCTGCTATGTTTTCTACAGAAGCCCTTCTGATTAAATGGAAAATGTCTTATATTTGATCCTATCCTGAACATTTTGCAATTCTTCACAGCCCAGTAATATCTTTGCATGCATTTGCACCAATACATGTAACGCAGTACAAAGGCTAATGAATATGTCATTGCATGGTATTGAAATCCAAAATATTAACAGAAGGGAGGAGTTTAGTCATTTATTGTATTTTTACTAGAAATGGATTTTTGATGGAAAAGATGTTGTGGCATATTCAGATTTGTGATATAAAATAATGTAAGGTCGTCTCAGAGTAATAATATTGTTATGCAGCCCTTGACCACAGCTGAAAAGAAAGTTTGTACTGTGTTTTTAAATTTTTAAGGTCAATAAAGTAATTTAAACGGGTTGAAGCTGTTTGTATCAGTTGCACAAGCTGTGAAGGTGTGAAGGTTCCTTGTTAGTCTGAAGTGTTTTCATTATTTTGTCAGCAACCGACCACGAGAGTACATGCATTTCTAGACAAGACTTGAACTTCGCTTGGACACCCACAACCGCTCAAAGGGCGTTTAAGTCGTCTTACAGACGAGCGGGTAGCACCATGGGTAAGGTGCCAATTCCTCCTCCGAACCACGGAAACATGAGCATGTCTGAATGTGTCCTTAGCCAACATTCGTAGTTTTTGATGTAGAGTTTGTAAGTAAAATAAATGCATTATATTTAGACCACATGCACTATATATAAACCCAAGCGTGAACATGTAAGCCTATCCAGCAACCATGGGTCGGTCAAGCGTGGTCATTGGAGTGTCATGGTCTGGGGCTGCTTTTCTTCAATTAAGCAATTTGCTTCAATTAAGCAACGTCATCTTTGTGGCCAAGGGGATAGGTCCCTCCTATGTATGCTGCTACTGTGTTCTATAATCTATAATATAATGTCTACAGAGAGTACAGGATGTTTTACCTACATAGTTTTGGATGGGAGCATTGTATGGCATATATCACACATTGAGAGGCACGGGTGGTGAGAGCATGCAGTTTTACTGTTGTGTGTTTGGGTTGGGGACATCTTTGATGTTGCTGGAGACAGGGCAGATTGAAGAGTGTCCACAGGTTTGGTGTCCTGTGGGAGGGGCTTATTCATAGTACCCTGCTTGGCTTCCTTACATTTTAATTGACGTTCCATAGGAATGATTGATGGTCCTGACATCACTTGGGTGTGTTTAGTGTTAAAATGATTTGGTTTAACAATAAAAAAAAAAATTGCTCTTGGCTCTTGGCCATTGAGTTACAACAGCAAAAGACAAAATTGTTCCTGACCTCAGCCTCACCTACAGTATGAGTATCAACACCCACTTTGTTTAGCTACTGTCCAAGAACTGTGAAGCAACAATAATATTTTATTTGAAATGACAGATTCATTAAAGCTTTTAAACCTCTATCTTTTTTTAATAAAACTGTTACCCCCGTTTTAATCAGTAAGGAGCCGCACCACCCTGTACTTCAGTGGTTTAAGAGCGAGGCGTTGTCAGGCACCACGTGAAGCAGAGCGACCTCTCGTGGCCAATTACTATTATTCAGACTTTAGGGCAGTCTTTCTTGTTATCTGGATTTGCGTATACGTAGCCCTGATACAGGACCCTATGAGAATCTTATCATTATTATTATTTGGCTGTTTACTTCTCCCATAGGGTCCTGTCCTGCTCCATTGACTTTTTACTGCACGAAAGTCAGCGAGCCCGATAACGAAACCAATACGTCGAATTTCACCGACCTAACCAGATGTCCATAATCCTTCACTTGTCTGCTTGCGGGGCGGCGGGGTGGCGCTCCATCTCCAATGCTCAAATAAACTTTTATACTTTGTTAAAGACAGGTATACTCCAACATTTCCATTGTAATGAAATCCAAGATGGCTGACTCTTCTTCGGCACTTTGCGTGCACGCTGCTTATTGCGCAGACGCAAAGTGCCATCTGTCTGCCATCTTGGAGATGGAGCGCCACCCGCCGCCCCGCAAGCAGACAAGAGAAGGAGTATGGACATCAGGTAAGTGAAATTCGACGTATTGGTTTCGTTATCAGGCTCGCTGACTTTCGTGCAGTTAAAAGTCAATGGAGCAGGACAGGACCCTATGGGAGAGGTAAACAGCCACATGATAAAAGATTCTCATAGGGTCCTGTATCAGGGCTACTTTTGGAACAGCTTCACACTGCTCCCTACCGGAGCAGTGCTGCTTGGTGTATTGAATATATGCCGAAGTGAAGAGTCGCTCCGAACCATTCAGTCATGTTCTACCAGGAATGTAGCCTTCACTCATAATCAAGTAAACGTTAAATTTTCAATAGAGCTTGGCATGACGTACTCTACATACAAGACAGAACGATACGTATCGGTGCTAGCATGAGATTTTTTTTATTTATTTTTTTACACACAATCACTAGGCCCCCCCTACGGGATCAAAACGAGGCCAATATTTTTGAGTTGGGGAAAAAAACTACTAACTAAAACAACACAAAAATTATTGTAACCAAAATGCATTAATTCTAAGTTAAAATCAAGAACCCAAACCATGATAAACAAAACAAAGTTTAAAATAAAACAATCTTCTAAACCTGTAAAACGTGAAGTTAAGTAAAAAAAAATCTTGAATATTTCTAATTGTCTTCTAATTATTGCAGAGCTCTCTGTGTAGGTCGTGAGAAGTCATTCGATGCGAACATTTACTTCCTGTTTGCTCATTCCTGACTGTATTGATTAAACAGTTTCCAATATAGGCTTGGTGTAAAAGACTAACCTATTATTTTTAGTTTTGAAAAGGCAATTGCTGTATTTTTATGTTTCACAAGGCAGCTACAGTTCATTTTAAAAGGCAACCACATACTTGCTCTTCCATATTTAAACATGTTTTCAATATAGACTACATCAGTGGTTCTCAATCAAGTCCTCAAGTTCTGCAGGTTTTAGCTCCAGCTCTGCTCAGGCACAACCAATTACAGAATCATGAAAACATGAAGCCTCTAATTGGTTCAGGTGTGCCTGAGTAGACAGGGGGTCCTTGAGGACTGAATTGAGAACCACTGGACTACATGTTTTCATTGCAGCACCAAAAGAAATGTTGTGAAAACATACAATAAAACCTTTAATTATAAAGTGCCCATTTGATTTTCTCACCGTCCTGTAGTGTTGTAAAAATAAGTTACATCATAATAATCGTATACTTATGAAGCTGCAGTTTTCCCCTCAGACTGTAATTGTACAATCAAAATCTCCTTTCGCACATATGTCTGAACAACAGGACCCTTCAAAGAACCTGCAACAAAAGCCACCCTTTGCTTCAGAGAGCCTCCTGCTGCACATTACATAATGTAGTGATAAGAGTCTATTCAGTGGGATAACTGTTATTCCCAACAGCACAAATAGGGGTCTATTAAGTCTATCCATCTGACCATTTTTTCTTTTCCTCTGCCTCATTTTTCCATATCTAAAGCCTTCATAACAAATAGGTAACTGAAAGTACTCAAATAAGTATTTTTTATTTCCTGAAACTAATTTGGTTGCTAAACAATGCAGCCAAACCTCTGCTTACTGGCTGGGATTGTATTTGTTGCTTGGCATCAAATCAATTTTCATTTTAGGATGCAACCCTTTACTCCCAATTAACCTCAGTTGACATTGATTGAGACTAAATCAATGGCTAGCTTAGGCTTTGCTAATTTATTTTAAATATAATTTTTGTTTTCTCCAAATAAAACATAACATTACTTTTTAAATGTCTTTCAGACCCCCATTTTATTCTCCTGAGTCTGCTACATCAGACGTTGCCTCCTATCAGGAGTACAAGGTGTTGGATTTCTAAACATGGCCAAGTTGGACCTAGAGGATGCAAACGGTTGAAACAGAGCTCTGAGCCAATCAGGTGGGACACATGTTCGCAAGGGCTCATATCTAATTCAAAAACTTTTGCATCCACTGAGAGGCGACACTGATCTTGAGCTGTGGAAAACGCCATACCATGGCGAAAATGGCGAAGATGGAGCTGCTGAGAGCCCGTGTCAGTGAGCGTTTGTCTGCGGCTGCCGAGGAAATCTTTAGGATTGTGGAAAGAACAATTGTAGAGTATGAAGAAGTGTCCCATTCAAAGTGGGAGATTGACTGTCACCGCAGGCTGTTGGATGTTGCCAAGTTGCACAGAGCAGGTTGGTTAATCGGGAGACCTGGTTTCATAAAGCCTATCTGATATCATGGATCAGGAGTCCTTTTAATTTAAAAAACTACTTTCAACACTGGTTTTGGTTTTTGAGATGTTAGTGGCATTAGAATTTTTAGCAATATATATGCATGTGGAGGTCAGTGGGAGTAAAATATTGGTTTTATAATAACTTCATAACTATTCATTCTATTTTACATCAGGGTTCCTATGAAGGTCTGGAACTCAAGTAAAGTTTATTCGTATAGCCCATAGTCAGTCTCAAATGGCTTCACAACACCCAGTATGGAAGTAGTAGTAGTAGTATGAAAAAGGGATATGAGCATTTTCAGTTCTTGGAAGCTTGATATAATGGTATAATGTAGTTGACAATATTATCCAGTCACTAGCAGCATACATCATATTAAACACCATTTTTGTCTTACCCTTTGCTTTAGACCCACTACAGATCTCTGTCACAGAAGTTAAGTTGCCGTCTGGTCACCACCAGCCTCCTGCCAAGTGGAACCACAGTTCGGGCTGGGAAAAACTAGAAAATGCAATATCACAGCCAACCGATGACCGCCAAACCCTTTATGCAGGAAACCCTGATTTTTCTCCTGCCATAAGCAAAAACACTGAAAGCGATCAAGAGATACTGGCCGATGCTGAAGATGGCAATGTGAGGCAAGCCTATAACTCGAGCGCACTATTAAAATTACTCAAAGTGAAGAAACCATACAAGTGTCGCATTTGCCCGAATAGTTTGTCCTCCAAAAAGACGGCGCAACGGCACATCAAATTGCATTCCGAGGACAATTCCTCATCATACCAGTGCCGATTCTGTAACAGGTATTTCTGCCACAAGTCTGACCTCATAGTTCATGCCAGGATACACACAGGGGAGAAACCATACAAGTGCCCAAACTGTCACAAATGCTTTGCCCAGAAGGGGAATCTGGTTGTTCATATGAGAAAACACACTGGGGAGAAACCATATCAGTGCAGAGAGTGTGGCGAGTGCTTTACTAAAAAGGTGGCCCTAGACTGTCATACAGAAAAACACTCCAGACCGGTGACTCTTAGCAGTAACATGGAACAAAACCCAAGCCCCAGTCAGGGTGAAACATTTTCTGAAGGTCTTAAATCTGGTATTAAGACATTTGCATTTCCTATTGCCACCTATGACAAAAGTGAGTTTGACCAAGAATCTCTGCAGCCCTTATGTCTTTACCAAATCCAGACCGTTGATGATATTGATAAAGACGCCTCAGCCACACTTGCAGTTGATCAAATCAAAACTGAGCCTGCTGGAGCAGACGGAGCCACCAGTGATAATCAGCCTATCACTACAGTAAACCCAGACTCTTCCGTGGCTCCGAGTGAACAAGGTGAAAGTGAGGAGGAGATGAGGAGCAGAGAGCTGTGGTCCGAGTTGAAACATTTCAACATGGAAAGGATCCCGCCAAACAGAAGACTGGGGAAACCCTCCGAGCTGAATGTCCATTTTGAAGTTGGAACAGTGCAGAAACCATACAAATGTCCTCATTGCGGCAAATGTTTTTCCTTGACTAAGACTTTGATAAGACATGTAAAGATCCACACAGAGGACAAACCATACCGGTGCCAGTTTTGTGAGCGGAACTTCTGTCAGAAGTCCGACCTTGTTACTCATACGAGGATACATACGGGAGAGAGACCGTATAAGTGTCAAGAATGCCAAAAATCTTTTGCCCAGAAGGGCAACCTTGTTGTTCATATGAGGAAACATACCGGGGAGAAACCATATCAATGCCAAGAGTGCAGTTGTTGCTTTAGTCAGAAGGCATCTCTAGATTGTCACATGCAAAGCCACAGAGAGATGGAAACGGCTCACTTTTCACAAGCAGAGTTGATTGTATAAGTGTGACTATTAACTGATAATTTAGATTTTTATTAATTAACTTGAAACATGGGTTCGCTGCTATGTTTATCGCCTGTGTTGACACACTTCCTGACACCAAGTGGGAGATACCAGATTCTACAAAAAATCCCTCTTATCCTACTTGTATATACTACAAGGAGGCTGACATGAACAAGTTATCCCACAACTCATATTTACAAGTTATCAACACAGTCAGCACTTCAGGGCTCAATGTTTAACCTGGCCAAACACTTTATATAGGATTATATGTTGAGGCCACATCAGTGTATAGTGTGTGGCATTTATTTCATTGTTCAGCTTAAAACGTTGTTTGTTATAGTTAGTTATTGTAATGACATAGAAAATATTGCAGACAGCAAAGAAACCAGTTATGTGCCTGTTCATTTTGTGATTGAATTCAGCATATGAGATGTAATTGAGCGCAAAAAGAAAACTAGATACATTTGCTGGCCAGGATGTAATTCCAAGCTGAATTGTATTTCAAATGCCTGTGGGGAAGACATGTAAAATGAAAATGTAATGATTGGCAGTTGTCAGTTACAGATATTGCATGAGCAGTGTCAAATATGGATGCACTGTGATGATGATAGCTTGTTGATTTTTACAATCTTTCAATGTGGCACATTGAAACGGCACACCATGGAATTCATTGTGATAAATCTGAATTACAGTAACAGGCAGGAGAGTACCATTACCAACATGCAGAACTAGAGCCATCGTACAGCAAGAGAAAGACAAACCTGAATCAGTCACAAGCTATGGGTGTATGTATTACAGACTGCATTGGAAGACTATTTAGAATTGTGGTTCATGAGGAGCTTGATAGCGATTTATCAATCAAGTTGACTTTCCTCCTTCAGACACTCAGCTTGCTCACATCATCCCTGAGCAAGTTTTGGCCCAAGCCAGAATGCAGTCCAAGTTAAAAGACGAACAAGAACTCAGGACTACTCCAGAGGGTGAGCAGTTTCAACATTTTGGATCTGATTGAGCCTTGCATCAGTGCTCACTGTGAAGACCTCATAGAACCAATCCAATTAATGGTCACTTTCCTTGAAAAAGGATTATTGTACCAGATACATTCATGTTCCAACTAATCAATGAACAAACCCGCCTTGTTTTTAAATCTCATGAAATTAAATGGTTATTAAATAACTCAACGCCAACCATCCAAGGTCACACAGAGGAAGTGGATGATAATTTACACCCCATAACAGGATAAAAACTGGAATTTTGTACAAAAATAAAGAATGCTTCTCTCATAATAGTCATGATTCTGGAGACACGCTGCCTGCCTTACTTTGTAGATGCTGGATGCAGTTTACCATAGTGCCTTGTGTTTTACAACTGGGGATATAGTTCACACTCACCACTTGTAGTTGGCTGGTCATTCACAACGCGAAGGGAAATTAAAGGATAAACAAAATAAAACAGTTGCATAAGAAAAGTTAAAAAAAATCAGCTGATATGGTTAATGTGGCACTGGCTACCTTGGTGGGGTTTTCCCTGACTTTACATTTCATCATTCACACCGAACCACAATTTAGAAATATGCTCTTTCAGCGGGATATGAATATTTATAAAACTTTTATTCATATTTCCATAATCTCAACATAAAACGTACGGCATGTAGCACAATGTGGAAGTAAACATGAGGTTTCCGAACAGGACAGTTTACACAAGAGTACATTGCTTAACAGACGGATTACAGCAAGTTAAGCTATACAGTTGAATTACACAGAAGGCAATCTATACATAAGTACTGACTTGATTCAAACGATATTGCTGCGTTGGCTACCAATAAATGCTGGTGTGAGCGTCAAAGTGCTTGTTCACTTTTTGTGCATGACAAACATTTCCTTTTGACAATCTCGTTAAAACAAAAAGCAAATAGACAAAAATAGCAGAAAAGTATATAATCTACACTAGTTCTGCGTCACTGCCTTATTTGGACTCAACTAATGTGAACTGAGGGCGTCTTTATTTCATAGTGTGTTTTCCTGAGGTTGGCAATGTCATACTTATTGATCACAGGGCAGATAGAAGCAACTAATTCGTTCTAGGTGAATTCTGATTGCTAAAGGCAGTAGACATTTGTTTGATGGAGGCTGGTAGTAGTAGTGCAGTGCTACTAAAAAATGGCTTTAAAATCTCCATAAGGCACAGAGAGTGTCTGCATCTTCAGGCATGCTTCAGAGTAAGTAAACATTTGATATTTTTGCCAGAATGTGGCTGTGGTCAGCGGCATAACAGTGTATTTTGATTTCTGACAATGAAAACATTTAAGAAGCTAAAAATCATCTGATTATCCCATCAAAAAATGACTGACATAGGTATTGAAAAGTATGAGGTATAAGCATGTTTCCATAAGGCATGTGTAGATAGACAACTAAGCCTAGTTTGCAAGGCAAGATATACAAAGCACAAGCTTTTCACATTAAGGGCTCCATTTTGACAAGATAAGAAATGCGTACATACAACATGAAGTTTCCCCACAAAAATAGAATTTCATTTTCTATAGCTGCTACTATTTTGCTTTCAAAATGAATGTGAGTGACATAATAGAGTTTGGCATCCAGTGGGTTTTGGTTGGGCTGAATTTTTCCACTTGATTGCTCAGGATTGGGTCCAATAACATTGTTCAAGAAGTACTATTACACATTTATCATTGAAAAACAATCACAAAGTTTTAGTCAGGTTCAGGCAACTTAACCCTCAGGCTCATTTGGGTTTGGGCAGACATTTTGGGGGTTCTGGTCCGGCCAGTCAAGCTGTATGTTACAGGGGTAAAATACCATAATGCTCACAAGCGTCCTTTTCCCCCTCTCTGTGATTAAATGAATTGATTTTGGTGTGCATTGGGACTGTAAGAGCTGTAGGCGTATTCCAAACTGAGGCGTTTTGTTCCAAAGCCAGAGATCCTCCAGTGGCACTTTACCCTTGACAAAATAACTGATGGCATTGATAAAATGGCACTTTTACAGAATGGATCCTTTTTAGAATGTTCTGGGATCTGATATTGGGGTGCATGATTGAAGACTAATTCCTGTTTTTTGTTAGGTGATATTCAGATGCTTCCTTGGTCTGATGGTAGTGAACCAGGTGAAATGGGAATGGTAACAGGCACACAAATATCAAACATCAAAATATTTTTTTCTGGTTGGTTCCTTTTAAAATCTCAAACATTATTTGTCCAGTGTTCCCATTGTGGCTCTGATGTTAAATTCCATGGGTTTTCCACAACTTTCCAAAAGTTTTGAGAGCTTCCATGACCTAAACATGTTTTCCCTACCTGGTTTGTCAATGTTGTTTTTTCTAAAAGGGGAAACAGCCTGGCTTCCACTACAGTTGGGCAGAAAACCATTATCTAATGTAATCAATATGTGAAGCATTCTGCTATATTCCTGTAAAGTGTCCGATTTGTAAAATTCCCCGATATTCCCCGACTTCCCCAGAAAATGTATCAAATTCTCTAACTTTGCCGATTCTGGTCATACACCTCCCAAAATTCCATGATATTCCAGAAACTCCATGAGCAGAAATTATTCTTTAAGATTTCGATATGAAAAGCCTGATATGAAGCATTAAGTTTGACTGGGAAAAAAATCTACTAGTAGAGCAACTTACTCAATTTTGAAATGGGACAAATCAACCCGCATATAACTTTTTGACTGGAAATTGTGGCTCATAATTTTAGCAAAAATAGTGTATCATTATCTGTCTAGTTTCAACAATTCTCCTTCACTTGGCTAGGGAAGTAGCCTACTACAATGAAAATACTATTTATTTTAAGCTAAATGATTTTAAACATTTAGCATTAGTGGAGTCTAAATCTTTTAAAGTTTTTGATTGCTATTTCCACAAACCCAAACTATGCATTCCACTTTCACCTGGTTTTTAGAGTACTCTAAGGGTTAAAGAAAGAACTAAATATCATAAAAAACAGGAATAATAATTCCTCAATTTGAAAATAACGGTTGAAGTGTTATTAAAATTATTAAACTTTGATTCATTGCCAAAATGTCACCTGAGACCACTTGAACAAGTTACTGTAAGGCAATGCTTTTTCAGAACATAAATGCTGTTGTGTTACAATCAGAATATGGCCTTAACAGCAGCAATAAAGCGTAAAATATTATGCTAAAATACCAAAATATAGCAATCACAAAATAATTCGATTTTCAGTACGTCTTTTTCTCTCTTTTTTTTATACAATATTTTTCTGGATATACTACGTACTGCCAAGAAAACATTTTTTACACGTAAACGCTGTATGCAGAGATAAGCTTGATAATTTGTCAGCCATTAGTCACATTTCCCAATGTTAATTATGTAGAGGAAAACAAAATCTAAAAAATAATTAATTTTACAGAGAATTAGTAGAATTTGTGTACTATGAGTTTGCATGATTCTTATGTGACACATACAAATGCAAACCTTAAAAAGGAAAACCAACAGTATGTCCTGGTTTTGTGTCAGAACTGCATTGACGCAAACCAGTTCCACATTACAATACTGCACATGGGATGGGATATTAACACTAGGCACAACCATATGCTGATAATATTGACTCTTGATGCCAGGTTTGCCTACTATGCTAGACACTCTGGCAAGTAGACAACCATGAATTACTCATCCTATTCTATTTCTAAAAGCTAATTGGCTGTAAAACTGAAAGTGGCTGGTGAATTCTGACATGTTTCGGCCATTGCAATTTCGTGGAGGAAGAGGACGCCTGAAGGAGCTCCAGGTTCAGGACTGCTGACTGCTCCACTGGTTGGCCAAGGGCCGGCGTAGCAGCTCTTCCACGTGGCGAGCCACGTCCATGGTATCCTCCAGGTCAAAGTCTCCATCAGCGTCCAACATGGCGTCACTCCTAACAGGACGACAGCAGAGAGCAAGGTGACAACTTGAAACATAGATGTAGGTTCATGTGCAGCAGATTGTAAAATAGGATGATGTACAACACTATTTGACTAGCTGGGAGAAGTGCGGTTGGGCAAAGTCTCCCCTCCCTCAACAACTACCATTGAGGTGCCCAAGGCACTGAAAGAATAATAATACCATGCTAATGTGTTATGTTATGAATGCAGGTACCATTAAAATGTGATATTTTACAAATAGGTGCTATGTGTTACATTTCTAAACATCTACATATTGTCAAATTAATTGTGATGCCTCGGTATAACTGAGACTACGGTCGAGATGATTGGTCGCCTCCATCTCAAGTCAGTGGTATTGTTATAAGGATATTTTTCGTTCTTCAGTCAAAGGTTTTCTCTTTGTCTTTACTGAAAAGGATAAACATGTTGGAAGTGATTTTTTCCCCATCAGCCTTTCACTCCTTCCAAAATCTGCCAAAGGGCAAGAGACTGCCCTTTTTTTCTTCATGTTTCAGACAGCTTCCTAAACAAGCCATTGTGGTGCTGTGCAAAACCCCTGGCCTATGCATCAAGATGCATGCTGGACAAAACAAATGACTGTTGTAGCCCTATCTTTAGAGTATTCTCTAAAGAAAAAAGCCATTTTGTCATTTCACATTCAAAGTAAAAAAAAAAGTAGTAAAAAAAGCATGGAGCCAAAACATAGTGTTTCACTGTCCAAATACTTACGGAGATGACTGTGTATGCAGCTATAGGCTACAATCTTGTGACCCTTATGAAATTCCAATACCCATGTATTTGATTTCATTAGAAAGAAAAAAATACACATTTTTTTAATTTGAATTTGGCAACATGTCTGAACAAATGAACTAAGTGGTGGCCCTGTTACCTCACCTTTTTCGCCTATTCTAATCTAAACCACAAGGTTGTTTTTTTCTGGGCTTACTTACTCTAGGAAGAGTTGCACCCAAAATACACACATTTTACTCTAGTCTTTGCAAAGATTATAAATTTTAACAAACCTTTTGCAGCCTTAAAATGCATGTATATACTCATATGTTCCACTGCAGAAATATAATTAGCACCAAAAAAGTACATATTTACTCATGGTTCATTTTGAAAGGCCATATAATTTTATAATTTGTAAGTAAATTAACTTAAGTGGTGTACTTACATTGGAGGGTACATGCTAAAGTTGTTGGGGTGGCCAACAGAGGGGGAAGCTGCCTGGTCCATGAACGTGGGGTTTCCTCCGGCAGGTTCAGGGTTAGGTGTGGTGAATCTGCGGAAGAAATATGCCACACTGAAGGAATTTGCACAATGTTTTTTTTTTAATATTTGTATTCTGATCATGTGCGGTTTAATAAACAGATGCATGTGTGAAGACTGAAAGTTGTTTCAAATTCCAATAATTTCAGAGGATATCTTACATTATCTGCATTAAATGCAAGGGTGCCAAAAATCCAGAACTGTATATATTTTGAGAAAAACAAGCTAGGCCATGCAAATTTAATTAACTGTGTAACGGATGCCCCACGTCCCTTTTTCTAAAACAAAAAAAAACAAAAAAAAGAGGAAAAACTTACTCTGGCACAACCTGTTTGATCTGTGGTTTTACGTAGCCATCCACTGCTTTTGCTGCAAAAGAAACACAACGGCTTAACAATTATGCAGGTGTACGTTTTCAAAACCCTTCTTAAATCTAAAGCTGAGTCAGAAAGACCGAAAGATAAAAAAAAGCCTTGCAGATATTAGTATTGTGCAGAATCCGTGGTTTACGTGTCAATTTACATCAGCGGGAAAATCTTTCGGAACAAATCAAAAAATGAGCATTTACAGCTCAACCGAACAATTGCTAAAAAAGGAACTGTGTAGAAACGGCCATTTAAGAAAAAGCATGCTATTTGCAGCAGTAGTAAGCTAATGTAAATGAAAATGAGAAGTGGTGCTACATACAGAGTGGCGGGGTGTAGTACTTGGCGAAGACCTCGTCCTTGGGCCGGTCAGGATAAAGGAATAGAAGGTGATTCAGGTCGCTGATGCGGTCAGCCAGGGAGCGAATGGAGAAATCCTTGGTCGTATAAGGCAGCAAGTTCCAGACCAGCCTCTCACCTAGCGGAAGATGGAGACCAATCAGAATAATTTTGAACAAACAGGGTTTTGTCTTGGCAACATTGGTGCTGAGAAATAGACGACTTATGTAGTAATTTGTGTACATAGAAGCGGTTGCACAGACACATCAGGACGATGTTTGCGTTTTATTAAAAATCAGATATGATTTCCACTTCCATCCATCCCTGATATGCTGGTTGAGTAGTGACCAATTCACTACAGGAGGATATCAAGACTAGGATTTGAGTCCTAAAAAGTATGTTTGAAATAATGATGGTCCTGACTGGATCAGGAGGCAACAGATTAATGTTGTAAATCCTCACATACAAGATCATCAAACTAGTGCAGACTCGTTTCAGTCTTGAACATACGTTGATTAATAGCCAAATTGTGGCTATAATCTGGCTAAAAGTAGACCTAAATTACTAGAATGTAAGTGCAGCAGTGTGTTACCTGCTTTGTTGGGGTTCTCCGCCACCCAGGCAATGGTGATGCCTCCGATCTCTGAGTCACTGAATCTCAGCAGGAAGGTGCCATTGGGTTTGGACAGCAGCATGTCCTGAGCCTGCTGCTTGTTTACAAAGCCCAGGATGGCCCTGTGAATGATATAAACACACACATGTATGCACACACAAACACAATTTTTGATTTTTGATGCTATGTTGATATTTGAGAAAGATGGCATTGAGTTGCATTTAAGAATGAGAATGTGAGAACAACTAGGACATCAGATCTTCATCCCAGTCATTTTGGTTGGAGTGAAAACCTGCATAGTCTCGGCCCTCCGTGGCACATGGTTGCAGGGATGCTCTTGGGCCTTAAAAGGCACAGCTGATTTAAAGACGCAGCAGCCGAAAGGTTACAGGTTTACAACATGAACTCTTGCATTTTTCAGCCATTACCCGTCATTCCAATGGGGTTTGAGATGTTTCTTCATGAGCTCTACCACTCCATCAAACCACTGCCAGAAGGTGAAGTTGCGTCCAGGCAAGCTCTCCTATACAATCAAGCATATTCTGTTTTAGAGATTATTCGCTAATGCCATTTCTCTCCCGCTACATAGCCTAGATGAATAGCATAGACAAAATATAGAATAGTATGACGAAAAATCCCAAATTAATGTGTTTTGAAATGTTTTGAAATAACTTAACACAACAAAAGGTCAAGGGGGATGAATACTTTTGCAAGGCACTGTACATGCAAAGGGAACCTATACCTAAATGGAATATAAACAGGCCTTAATATACAATATGGCTGCCATCGACCAATAAACTTGACAAAAGGCATGGCGTCACACAAAATTGTCCATAACTCAACCATTTGTGCAATCATCACAAAACTTCTAGCCATGTTTGCAGTTTACCATGGATGACAGTTGTATTTGGAAATTTGGAATGTTAGTTTTGCAGTCCACGTTTCTCTTTTCTATGCAACACAAATAATTGAGTTTATTAGCCTTTAGTTAACTTGATATAATTATTTTTAGTTCAGTATTTATTTCATTTCTCCAATGGGGCAATTAATTTGCAGAAAAGTCACTCCAAAGTCTAAAACAAACTTAGTAGTGTGTGACTTATGGTTGTAAATGTGTACATGTAGTTTTCTAACCATGTAATTTAATCTTAGCTAGATGAGCCGAAACATGTATTCTCCCAATGTTAGCAACAAAGGGCTTGAACCCTAACATCGCCGCTTGCTGCTATATTTATTATTATGTCCTGAGTTTGAAGGGAGAGTATTGTTTGCGCAGTGTCCCATGATGCTCTAAATGCTGTTTCAGAGGCTTACACTGAATACTTGGAATTATGTGGAATGAAAATGGTAAAATTTAATGCTATTGCATATCGGCACTAAATATTGGCTTACGTCCAAAGATATCGGTTTCAGCCTTCACAAACCCTAATCGGTCGAAACCCAATTCCAACACTAATCAAGCATTGCCCTCACCCGGTTGAACTGGGCCCAGGATATGGTCATGGTGCGGTAGTCTTCAGGGTTGTTGCTGCTGCTGGTGAAGGCCTTTTGTGCCAGGAAGACCAGATTGTCCTCCGACAGGCCACGCCCACTGTGCATCTCCGCCTTGTACTTCATGTCCAGGGCCTCACAGAGCTGAGGCCACAGCACCTTGTCTGGCACTATGAATGGCACCCTGCCCTGAGGGGAGGGG
>CABFOQ010010341.1:34504-70830 GCA_900660455.1 Gephyroberyx darwinii | reverse complement strand
ACTACCCCAAGTAGCCTTTCATTTTCTCTTTAATGCCCATCCCTAAATCTCTGTCCGTAGTGTGTGTTGCCTTATCAACTGACATCAAAATAACATATTTTTGGACATGCACTCTATGTGTCTCTGTCCCTCTCTGCTGTGCACACAAGTAATTCATGGTGGCATGGGTTCTGTCGGAGAGGATCTCTTTCTTACGGCCTGGTGAGCTGGGTGCACGTGGCCAACTCCAAGTGAGACACTCTTGGTTGCTGCTGGCAGCCTCAGGCCAAGAAGATCGTTAGCCAAGCAGCCAAAGGAACATATGAAAGGTGTGGGTGAAGAGCTGAATTACCTTTGGCTGCACTAATGAAATGAGTTCACCTTGACTGAGCACAGGCTTCATGGGTACCGAGGTGTTACAGGGCTCCAGGCTCAGACCCTGGGCAGACTAATATGCTGCTGGGGCTCAAGCTTGATGTAGCAGTGTAGCGCTACTCATGAGACAGACACTGAGGCCTGTGGTTATGCAATTCTACAGGGCCTGCTTCACACCCCAGTGATAGGAAATGCTAAAGTCAAATGCTTAAACCAACTGGTTCAACTTTTACTAGGTTCTGCTTTCAATAACACTTCAATAACTCCAATTACTGTTCAGGTTCAGTTCTCTTTTAATAATGTGGTAGTGTGCTGTAATAAGAACATTAGCAAATGTGGACACCAAAGGAAATGGGGAAAGAAGCAACAGAAGGAAAATGAACTTCAATGAAATATTATCATCTACTACAATGAATTGAGATCACCTAATAAATATCTTACTCTTCCTAACGTACGCTACCATGCTCAACAAAGAAACCTTTGAGAGATTTCTCATCCAGTTAGCTTGTATGATGTTCCTCACTTCACTAGTGTCACAGTTTTTCTATATAATGTGCTCTTTCTGTAGGGAAAAAAAATCAAACAGCAGCTTCTGTAACTACAATAACTGCAAGGCCAATGTAGGACAAATGTTAACGCGTGTTGGACAGAGCTGCATAAATGGGATGTATTATTCATTATCACATGGTCAGCTTTTGAAATGTTTCCTGAAAGCTTGTGCAGAAGGGATACAACCTGACATCCGCAAGTGCACTCAGTAAATGTCCTCCAGTCACTTCATTCTGCTCTACATTCAATTCAGTTACAGTATTTCCTCTGCTGTGACTTATTTGCTGAATATTAGGCTTATGGCTGATATAGTTTTGGGGTTTGATGAGGACATTGATATTTGGAAGAAAGGTTAACTGTTGAGGAGTTTTCCTGTAGTCATGTCAAAGGTAGGCATCGCCATGATAAAATTCCTCCTATTTGGCTCTTGAAGAATGCTTCTGACAATGACCTCTAAAACCCTGTTATTATAACTTAACATAAATCCTCATTATAGATAAGTGTTTTTGTCAAAGTAGTAAATATCTTACCAACTAACATTTCATGGTTATGCAGACATTGCACTTCTCTGAAATAACTTTGTTGGCACACATATTCCAGTACCATTTAAAATGTCAATACTGGTGCGATACACTATATTGGTCTAGCCCCATCAAATATGCTTACAGTAGTTCTATCACAAGGCATTGGTCTAAAAATACAGTAATGTGAATTTGTCCACTGCCCCTCTCTTCAATACATAAAAAGAGCTTGTTTTATCAGTTACCCATCCTTCTGTGCACAGGCAGCAAGTTATTGCTGTCATACATACGATACTTACATGTTGGATGACACATAATATAGTGAAGTCACTCCGCATTTACAGACACATACTGCATACTGATGCAGTGTTTGGAACATGGTATCATGAACTCACTCTGCCATCAGCCAAACACTCTGGACGCTGCCATCTACCTCTTCCACCAGAGCCTCAATGTCTTCAATGGCCTGTTTCAGAGTTCCAGGCTAAAAAAAGAGACATGGAGGTCACTTTGTAATTTTCCACTGTCACAATCACAATGGACACACAGCGAGGCTAGGGGGTATTGAGGCAGGTATAGAACTGAGACCCAGTGCTCCAGCAAAATCTCAGTGCTACTGAGATATACCTACTTTACAATGTCATCTGCACACAAAAAATGTGTAGGCTTTTTATAATAACACTATAGGTATACTATCTTTAAACTGTTTCATGCCAAGTTCAGGACAGTAGAGGGGGTGAGGGTGGGGTTCATTCCCAGGCGGCCCGGAGAGTCTTACTGAAATTCAAGACCGGGTGCTGAGCTGGCTTTGCAGCATGGGATGTTTGACTCAGTTCCCATTGCTAATCTCAAGACATACTATCGTAAAAGTGGCAGATCTGACAGACAAATTGACTATTTGCATTACTTTAGCACATTGGCTTGGCAGCTGCAAGGCTCAGTTTAATTTATTTTTTATTGATTTTAAGTTTTATTGTTTGCATTCTTTTCTCAACATCAGGTTACACTGACAAAGGCCACAGGGGCCGTCACGTGTCACCCACCTCTCTCTCCCCTAGTCTTCAATATCTCATGAAGGTTAAAAAAAATCCCTAACCAATAAAATAATTAATGACAATAAAACATCTGACTGACTGAGAAGGGCTGTGCCAATTCATTTTTATTTTTTTATTTTTGCAAAAGCATCATAACAGCACAGATAGCCCTGCTGCTGTCAAGTGTTATTGTGAAAGTCTTTACCCTCAAGACGAAGAACCTCTTGAGCTTGAATTGCTCCAGTGCGGACACCCAGCGACTCTCCTTGGACCCTGCGTTGAGTGTCGGAGCAGTTTCCTCCTCTGCCTGAGAGTCCTGAGGCTCTTCCTGGGTCTCGTTCTGGGTCTCTTCCTGGGTCTCTTCCTGGGTCTCTTTCTGGGCCCTTTCCTGGGCCTCCGGGTGGCTGAGCTGATCCTCCAGCTCCACAGGGCTGAATCCTTCCTCCTCCACCTCAGTCATCGTGCTTCACAACACTTGAACAAGACCAACAACACCGATGTATGTTAATTAAACGAGTAATCTGGTCATAGATTATCCACTTCACATGACATAATGATATCTTGAAATGCTTTTGCAACAACTGTCAATTCGCATTCAGAGCAACTATTAACAACAAAGCCTCAGCGCCATCTAACTAAATGGGGAACTCCCTACAGTCGCTGCCTGTTTGCTGTTTGCCGCCACGGCAGTATCCGAGTAAAACTACTGTAGCTGAGCATTGGATTTAGCGATGCATGGAAACAACGTTTCTCCAGGTAAATACTCAATTATTTGCATTAGTTAGCATTGCCTGACGTACCAGTAATTAACGAGATCGCAGACGATGGTAGCTGAGCAGACAGCAGCAACAGGTGCATAACTTCCTTGTTCCGTAGTTAAGTTTGTTGCGCTGGGCGTAAACCAGCAGGGCGCACTGGCACACAGAGACGCACATGTTTATCATCACTGTGCCTGACAGTAGGGCTAGGCCATGCAGGTTTATCTCAGCCTGTATGTACCGTGAACTTCAAATAAGAACACTGCTGGTCTGGGAGCAGTTTACATACAGTAGGCTATTCACCTACTTATTTTTATTTTTTTTACATTTGTAATACAATAAGGCTTTCTAACTTGTAAAACATACAAAACAACTTGCTAAGGCCGGGGAGACAACTGTTAAAAATAGATAGATAGATAGATAGATAGATAGATACTTTATTGATAATGGTAAAACAGCCCTGGAACCTCTTGTGCTTTCTCAATTATGTGTTTGTTTTACCTGGTTTCAGACTTGGCAGAGAAGACATTGTCATGTAGTTGTATGTTAAGGCTGGTAAATGTTCAGAAGCGTATGCACCGACAGCAACCACAGACAATTACCAGATAAATGGGTTACCAGTGAAGGTTAAGGATTGGAGCAGTCTACTCCAAAGTCCTGGATCTACAGTCAGGGTTTTATGATCTGAACAAGATGTAGCAATGGGAATTATCCTAACCAAGGGGTATTGCTGCATTCAATTTCTGTTCAGTTACCATGAGTGCAGGATCAATGCTGAAAAAGTATAATTGTCATCTGGGTTGTATTTTAAGTCTCACTGAATGCTATGGTGAATACTTGACTGTAGGCTAGGCTAACTTTACAAATGTATGAACAACACACTATTCATACTTGTTTACGAAAGGTTTAGCTTCGATTTTCCCATCTCAAGATTATGCTTTGACGCCTTTTCCTAAAATACCAGTGTATGATGTTCATGATTTAACTGGACAATAACATAATCAACCAATTGTGGGTTGATCTGGATCGTTGAAAGCGAATTAGACTTTTCCTCCCACAAATCCTTGAATAGCACCACCATTTAAACATCAGTCTGCATGTAAGCTGATGGTTTCTGACATAGCATGCTGTAGGGCCACTCATTCCCAATCACAACTCTTTCAGAGAGCTATTCATATGGCTTGCTGGAAGTTTAAAACCAACCCAGTTGTAATCTGCATCCATCAAAGAAATGTTGACAGGATTCTAAAGACATTCTTTCAGCATGGTTGCTTAGCTACTCCCACGGACTGCAGGCTGAGATTTTCATGGTCTTTAGTTTTGTGTGAATGGCCAGTAGCTTTCAGGCCAGATTTCATTTCATTTGTGGTCTGCAGTCAAGTAATTACTTCTAATCAATCTGGAAGTGCTTTGCTTCAATGATGGGTTAATAACGAATTTCCTCAATTTTCGTTTGTCTTGCCAAATAGAACCATCACTGCAAGCAACTGGAATTCCACAAAATCCCCATGAAATCCGTGAATCACCTATTCTTTCTTGCTTTTTGTCCTGACATAATATCGAAAATCTTTTTTGATAAAATCAAACATAATTTGATTTTGTGCTAATTATTACAGCGTATTTTAATGGTGTTAGTTTTATGTAAATAACACAGCATGATGATGTATGATACTACATGGTTTATATAAACCAGTGAACTTACAAACCCTATGCCCCATGATGCATCACATCATTCGGAGGAGCGAGGATAAGAATAATCCATATTGTTGTATCTAGGCCAAGTAATCAACACTGCATAACTGGAAATTTTCGCTGTTGCCAAGCTGTGGGGTTGGAGTTTGTATACCCTATTTTCTAGGCTTATGCATCAATCACTGTGAACACATGCAGGTTTATCACCGATGACATTTATCATGAAATAATAATAGGCTAAATAATTTATGTTGGTCTTTGTTTTAGTTGGAAGGGCATTATAATCACATGGTAAGTGCTCTCCTTTCTTGCGAAGTGCAGATAATGTTTTATCTTTAGACTTTTTAAGTCTTGGCTCATCTCAGTCTGTTTTTGTGCATGTTTGCTATGGTAGCAGTCCACTCTGACCTCTCTGTGGAGGGGGGCAAGTCATAAACAATAACGGATTACATCATCAAACTGCAAATCCAATGTGAACCATGTATTGTGGATGTATAGTGAAAACCATTTTTTCCAGTGTTCTTGGTGGATGGAGGTAATTCAATTATGTCCCAGCACGTTTATGTTTGTTTATCCATATCACTGTGAAGCCTGATTTAACTCTCCTGAGATATCACACGGGATCAGCAGATGTTGCATACACCTCTCTGACCCTGTGAGTACCACAGTCATGATCTGTGTGTGCAATGGTTTACTGAGGCATATCAACACTGGCAGCTTCTTTTTCCCCTGCTTAGCCTGTGAGTAATGCTCAGACCAGAGCGCGGGGGTTGGGCCATGAGGGTTCATTTAACTCAGCAGAAGCCTGATGAGCTGGAAAACTCCAAAGGCTCCACAGTTAGAGTAGATTGGAGAGTACTTCAATTTTAGCCAGGACGACAATGTCTGCATGCAGAGATATGCTGAGGCCTACTCTCAGTCTTGACCAGTGATTTATTGGTGCATATATATCAAAAGAAGACATAAGTGTGTGGATAGATATGTTGTCATTCAATAGTTATGTATGATGAAAATGATGCAAAGACCTATCAGGCATCATGGCACAGATAAAACAGAATGAGTCCAATAAAAGTCCAATAGAAAAAAAATGGCATTTCATACTTTCACTTGCTAACTTTTGTATTTGAATTGAACACTTAATTCTTTCCGACAGCAGAGTGCGTTTTCCGACTACTGTATGATGTCTTGAGTTGACAGTGATGTGGCGTGGGAAAGCTGACCACAGTGTTTACTACCCAGAGGGTCCACTTCCAGATGATTGCAAACAACTGTTTTACTTGACCTTGGCCATTACGGCCAGCAGTCCAAGAGTTGACCTGTCAGGTATGGTTCACAGGGATGTTTTAGGTCAATGAGGGAGTTTCAGGTGAGCATGTTTTGTGTCTGGTGAACCTTAAAGTGATATTACACACATAAATCAGTGTGACAGGTGGCTTTCAGACCTCAAAGATAAGATGGTCAAGTCGCTGACCCTCACCATCCAGTTCCAAGCCTGAACTTTACATGAATGACTTCATGGTTCATGCCTTTCATTTGGCGTTAAGAGATGGGATGTAAACACACAGCAGAGTGCTGTTGCACCAACTGATATCACACATACTTTAAAAGCTGGGTCTGGGAGATTAGAACAATATTTAAAAGTTGATTTTTTCTATCAGGTAGCATATCTTTATGGATATGAATTATTCATTTTCAATGATATTTTTTAAATTCTAAATTCTTAAATGACAATAATAATAAAGACCACAGGACGTCACACACTGTGCAAAAGGACATGAGTTGCATTATGGTTGTAGCTGTAGGTGAGGCAGTGTCCAAGAGTGGACAGATTGACACTGAAATGCATGAAATGAATTAGGAGTATTTTAGAACATAGACATTAGTCCTCAGGCTGAAAGGTGGCTAAGTATGCCAAGGCTGAAGTTACAATGAGTTTTACTGACATAGTAAGTGGTGCAAGATTATGTAAACACCACTTGGGTAATAATAGATAGCATGGTATTAAATAGAAAAGGTAGTAGGGATACAGACAGTTGAAACAACACTTTGCCCCAAATTCCTCCCCCATGCCTCACATTTAAGCATGCAAAGTGTTTTTCCCTATGGTGCTAAACCTCAAGTGATCCTCATGAGCTCAGTTTTGGTGCAAATATCACAAGGGGCTAAGAGCTGTATGTGTTCCCCAACCTTGCATTTGAGTTTTGTGGAGGGGAGAGATAATCCAGCCACTAAGTGGCAGTGTTGTTTCAATGATAAAACATGAGCAGATCAGGGAAACCAGGACCACAGGGAGCAAATGCATGTTCTATATGTGTGATTACAGCATGTTTGACATGTATTAACTCACCAGCCAACTGATACGCTCACATTGTTAGCCAACATTAAACAGCCTGACAGAAACATACCAATATGATTAATGTAGGAGATCCACATCTCACCATCTATTCTCATGAATAGAAACATGTCAACATGTCTTTAAGAGTTGTTCTCTCTCTCTTTCCATCCTCATCTTTCTTACATCAACTCTACATCAACTGTAAAACAGGCAAGCACTTCTGTCAGACGTCATTACCTATCTCAAATGTTTGTTTTGAGCATTTCTGACATACTATCTCACCCTGGACACAATGACTGCCCCCACTTGACCCAACCAAGCAGCAGGAAACATTGATCAGATCTCATATAATTAATCTTAAATTGTGATGTTTCTGACTCATTTGAGCAGATGTTTATCCTTGAGCTTGGAGTGAGGTTGACACTGAAAAGTGAAAATCACTGCTTTGATAGCTGGTACCAGATTTGATGTGATGAATGAAAGGTGGCAAGTAGTATTACATTGTCTCTGCCTACTGCTGTGAAGGTGCCTTTGAGCAAGGCAGTATATTTTCTGCTCCCTTGCTCACCCAATATCACATGGCCTATGCCTCTGTACAAAACAACCATCAGAACGTTTTTCACAACAGAAACATCTAAATGTTCTACAAGAGTTTTGAGTTTTACGTGTGATTACATCATGGGAGCTTTACACAAGGTGAGTAATATTGCCAGGGTTTCCTGGAAACATACTGTCTCTCATACTACGATTGGATGGACGAAGGTATTCAGGCTGCTGTGGGTTGGCTCATAGACACACTGCCACTCTGGTGTGTTAAATGCAGTGACCTTTTTTCTCTCTTGGTACCAGATGGCTTTACATGTCTGTCCCCGGTGTCACTAGGGTGTATGTGGAGTCCTCTGGGAATCAAACACAGTCACTCCAGAACATCAAGAGCTCTGCAACAACAGCATGCTATAAAAACGGTAAAGCTTGTCTCTGCAGCAGCTTTTCACCTTAATTTTACTTAAAGTTAAAATCTTCAGTTGAGGGGCAATACGAGCCATACTTTGTATGATGCTAATGTTTCTTTTGTCTGTGGTTTGCCTTGAGTGAAGCAGCCATTCAGGAATCCCTGTAAACAATGCTCCACCTCTAGTTATCTACATGACTGCTAGAAGAAGTTCACATATTTATCATGCAGTGCCTGTAGGAATACAGTGCATTTTCTGCTCTGCCGCAACATCACTTTCTGCTCCAGTGACATTCCCTTGCCCGTTTGTTTGGGCAGTGCACAGCCTCATGTGATTTATTGAGCTTGATTACAAGACAAGCAGTAATTCGCTGCTCCCCTGCCATCATTAACAGTTCAGAATCCTGATATAGGACTTCCTATTTTTACTGTTCATTTCCTTGATATTGTTTCATTTCATGATTGTTACTGTCAATGTGTATGTAATTGTACATACACATTAAATAAATATACTTCCTCCTCAGCTTGCAGGGCCTCACTTGACAAAGTTTTAGTTTTGTGTGTAATTGCGGACCATTAAACCATGCAGTCACGTGTATGTGAGGATGATATCTCTCATACTTCCATGTCTCCATCACATCATCGCCCACAGTGTCACTTCCACCAGAGGAAAAGGCAGCAAACACTTCCTTTTCAAGTGTTTTCTTTGGAATCAAAGACAATGTGAGAGAGAAGCAGAGAAAATGACGGGAAATTATAACAAGGTAGCCATGCAAGCACCGGGACTCGTGGATGATGAAACAGAGGCCCACGTTAGAACAGAGAGCCGTACAAATCTTACAAGTCCCCAGTTCATCAAAGACAATCCACAAGGCAAAGCCCCCTCCCACTCATTTTATGCCCTCACACAGTCTCTCATCCCCCTAGGAAAGCCAAGTTTGAAACCAGATAAATAGTTCACCCCATTTACCAGCAAGTTGAACACCTTGATTCTCTGTATATTTGTTCAGTGTAGCGGGATGATGTTTCATCTTGAATTTGTATCTTTGCTTGTTTTAAAAAGGGTGTGCAATGGCTACTAAAAATAACTCCATTGACCCACTTTTTCAATAGGACTCACTAGCATTGTTTAGAAAGGATAGACCACATCTCTCAAGACCTTTAAAAGAAGCATCTAGTCATCCTATTTTCAATATGAATATACTCTTGAGGTTATATGACATCACCCACAACATGTTTTGCTTTTATCAAAATAGTCAGCAAGCTCTGGTTTCAGTCATTGTGTTATGAAGGCCATGCATTGCTGTGGTTTCTCAATTGCTCTTGATCCATTTTTTGTGGTCTGGCCTGATGTGGATGGGCTGCCTCTAGGAGAACTCTTGTAAGGAGAGTCAAACAGCATGATATTAGCAGGCACTTTGGCATGTAAAGAAATTCATGGCACCATAGGGACCTGTCTGATATATAACAGTCTGTACAGAAGCATACTGCATAAATCATGCAGTCAAAAAAAACACTTTCATTAAAAAAAAATGCTTGTTCTCATTGTAACAAGCTATTTTGTTACAATAGGTTTTTCTCATAAAAAGATGTCAATATTGTCAAACATTTGCAAAATCATAATTACTTGCCCATTGGCTCCAACTGCTGATTGAGAGGAGGCGGCCCCAGCTCTGCAGAGACAGCTAGCCTTAGAGTGTGGCGGGCTGTGGCTAGGATAAGACCTCATGGACACTTGATTTGATGGCTTTTACCTGGACTGGCACTTGAGTGAGCCCAAGCCTCCTAAACTTTGAACTTGCCCCTGTGTGGGCATGTTGATTGACTTGCGGCTTGGCCCAGAAAGGTTCCAGTGGATGGGTAAACAATGGCATGTATGCCCAATGATCTGCAGAGTTTTTATTTGGGGCAATTTAGGAGCTTTTGTGGCTGATTTACTGCAAAATCTTTGAACTCTTTCCAGGTGGACTGTTGAATCAAAAGCAACAAAAACACAGAAATAACAACATATGCCAACAGAAATCAGGTCACAAGGGTGATAGAACATAACACCAAGGTATAACACCAATATGAAGATTAATTGGACTGTCATTTATTTTGGGAAAATCCTACATGTAGTATTTTAACTTTATTACAGTTATTGGACATACATCTTACAGTGGCCTGCAGCAGTCCATTAATATATCTTCTTCTATATCTATATATCTATATAGATCTGCTAAATCCATATTACTATGTAGTCCTGATGACTGAATGGCTTTGCAATAATAAAGGAATACTGAATCAAGCAAGTGAGTTGCAAGTCATCTAATGGAAGCCAATGATAAGTGTGAAATCCTGGACAACTCCCCTGACACCTTCTTGTAGATCTGAATCCAGACAGGTTGCTCTGAAGTGCTGCACTTTCATGGGAGAAAAAAGAGGTCTGCTCCTATAGCAACAGAAAATCAGTTAAATGAAGACAAACAGGAGGTCTCTGAACCTACTCCTACGCGTGTTCTAAAAAACACAACCTCCTTTCACAAATCCATCAATGTGGTAACTTTGTGGAGTAGCTGAATGCTAATGGTTGGTAGCACGCACTGCTTAAATAGGTCACGACTGGGAATAATTGTATTAACTGTGCCGTAAATAGAAATAAACAGGCAAAGTGAAGAACAGTAACGGTTTGTCAAAATGTATTCAGAAGCTTTCTTAGAAAATGGTGCAAACTTCTTGAGGGAGGCACTCACTGTCACAGTTTACCTTTTTTCTAAAAACTGCAGTCTGCTTAAGAAAGCCAATTATGAACAGAGAGACAACACATGCATAAAGTGATGTGCGACAATTTTATCTCTTTAAGGCGAGAAGTTTAAACCTGATAACATTCTTCAGAAAATGAGCTTCAATGCTGTGTGCTCATGTCTGAGTATCACAAATGATACGAGTTTTTAATCTTAGCTAATTCCACTTTTCTTT
Organism: Gephyroberyx darwinii; assembly: GCA_900660455.1. Classification (NCBI taxonomy): domain Eukaryota; kingdom Metazoa; phylum Chordata; class Actinopteri; order Trachichthyiformes; family Trachichthyidae; genus Gephyroberyx; species Gephyroberyx darwinii. The sequence goes on along the minus strand of CABFOQ010010341.1, from coordinate 59,677 downwards.
ACAGCTGGGACCCATTGCACAGTGTGCATAAAACAGCCATTAACACTCCAAATAAAGAGGGCTATAAGGAGGAAGAGTATGAAAGGAAACTGCATTAAGTTATTTAGCGTGAGTGGTCCAGTTCACTCTATGTTTGGCAGGGTGATCCTCCCTGCAGTGTATGAATGTTATGACTGGGTCAGATACACAATGCCAAGAACAAGCTGTTCTCTGGGCGGCCCACAAATATGTGCAGTGGAGCCTTTTACAGTGAAAACAGCAGGAAGTTGATCGATTCTTCAACCACAAATGAATCCAGCTGGACACATACACAGACATGCACATGCATAGTCTTTAGCAATATTATCAAATTCATTGTTGATCTGTGTTCTTCATGAGATGAATGCTAGAGCTGCTAGCAGCAGTAGGGTAAACTGTTTGACTCTTATTTCCAGGTTCAGTCTCAAACAAAATCCCTTTGCTCTCCTATCTTGGGAGCTACATTTACTAGACAGCACATCCCTAATGTTTGGCGGTCAAGCTGCTCTTCTCTGGCTGGCGTATGCAAGGTATTCTTTAAATGTTTGAACAGATGGCTCCCAAGAAGTCTGGAGGTAAAAATAAAAACATGTGCGTGAGGCTTGAGAGCACAGAGTGCCATCTATTCTTCATCACTTATCTCCTCTGGGATCCAGGCCTGGGGGCTGATGGTTTTGGAAGGAACACAGACGTGGCCAAAAACAACAGCCAAATAGTAATATGTAATTTTGAGGTCCTCTACAATATGAGAGCATTCCACTGTGAGCACAGTGTTGTCTATGTAAATCCTAATTTAAAAATAAAGTCTCTTCTACGTGTCTGTAATGTAAAAAACAAAAAACAAAACAAAACACAGCATTATAGTAAAGTACCATTCTCTAAACTGAAAATAAAGATTGAAAAAATTAAAAATGTATCATTTACTTAACTCAGATGGTAGTGGCATTCACTAACATGCATCAGCTATGATTTAAGTTGTCTTATTATGTATGAGAAGACAAACACATACATAATAATACACAGCAGCACAGCTGCAACACTGTCGTGCCTTTTCATTGGAGCTCCTCACAGGTCTAAGAATCCACCCAGTTCCTCTACAGCATCACTACTGGGCTGTGAAGACATATTTCTAGCTGTGCTGGAGGACCAGGGTTTTTTTCCATTTCCCCAATCATTGGGCAGTCCAAAATCTACCCTGGAGAAGAACATTTGACAGAAACACAACAAGATGCCTGCAGTTTTGAATGTATGCCCGGGAAACATGCAAGATGAAGACTCAGTGTGAAGGGTGACATGTATAAAACATGAGGAGGATGAGAAAGGGTGGGATGTAATGGAAGATGAGCACTGAGCACAGTGAGCCTCAGAGAACAGTCTAAATATAAAATATGTGTCTGATTTATGACCTGTTAACCTTTAACCTGAAGACGTTAAGCTGCTCTATTACAAATAAGTCAAAAGAGAATTCACTAGTATGAGGGGCCGTATAGGACAAAGTTCAAACCTCTCATATACACTACTGAAAACATCTCACCTCTCATATACACTACTGAAAACCTCTTGAATGCACCATGAGCTTGAACCCCCACAAATGCATATGTCAGTAAAAAATAGACCCAGTAACATAATAGGTGTGCTATTTTGATAAATAACTTATTATAATTATAATAATTAAAAAATATATATGATTAAAATACTTATTTTGCTGACAATAATGATTCTGAACAGCGATTGGACCTTTTTTGTTTATCACAATTATTATTCATGACATAATACAATTATATATAAAATGGCTACAGAAATAATCTCCATTTTTTTTTTACAATGTAAGAAGTTAGATTTCACATTTAACTTTTTTTAAATTCAAAGTTAAAAATCAATGCAGGGTGATATCTACTTGATTAATGGAAAATTACCAGCATCTATTGGTCACTATTGGTTTCCAAGTTATCATGTAGATTTTACTTTGGTGTTCCTCTGTTATGACCCTGGCATTACCCTATTGTAATTGCTCTGTAATATAAAGCGGTACAATTTATTGAATATATTGATCTTGCCCCTCAAGCTGTGGCTATGGTTCAGCAAATAATTTTGTTTTCTTTGTACTGAAAAACACTATCCAAAGGACAGTAAAATTCTATTTTATTCTATTCAATATGGTGAACCTACCTGTCCACATTAAATATATTCCTGACTGTACATATGAACAACGATCATAGGATCCTAGCAAAGTCATTTGGAAATGTAATAAGGCTATGCATGTTATTATTGACCTGGCATGTAAACTTGGGATTGTAATGCAAAAAATCTACTAGTACAAATGGAATTTTCAGTTGTGTATGTGAGAGGTTTTCAGTGGTGTATTTAAGAGGTTTTTAGTAGTATGTATGAGAGGTAAGTTTGAATTTTGTCCTATACCTATGCCTCATACACTTGGCCACTACACATGCTTAGTTCACCCTGATTCTTCCTTTGCTTTCTTGTCCTCAAAGAATATTTATTAACTTGTATTCTTTCAATAATATACCAAAACCTACAGATCGGACTCTATTAACAAGATGATGCAGTTTCTATTGTGTAAAGTATGCCCAGAAGACTGCATCTGCCTTCACAGTCAAAGGAGCAGCTACATGTATGTATAAGTTGTTGATATCACAGAGCCACAAAGTCTTTGTTCTCGGGATTCTAGTTTTCCTATAAAGTTGTTCATAAAAATTGATTCAACTGTCTAATATCATAGGAATAACACATGTGAAATCTGTGTTAGGATGGATTTTCCCATTAACTATTCCTGAGAGCAAGAGCGGGGCATTATAAACATTGTTAGAATCCCACGTCAAACTCTTTGCCACTCAATGGATCTGAGATAAGAGAGCTGACAGCTACATAGGAAAGCACATTACTATTTCAACTGGCTTTGCCGCTTCCGTGCTGCTCTGCAACCATTTTGAGTCATCCCTTATTCTTGCTCTTAATTGTTAATGATTTCTTCAAATGCAAGCTGGTATCGCTCACACTTTCCTTCAGAAGGCGCCACATTCCAAGATGTAAATCTGTGGTTAATCCACAACTTAGGTTTCCACCAGCAGTCTGCATGGATATTGTGAGAATGGGAGCGTGCCCAGAGCATGAGAGTGTGCTGTCTACCATGCAAACTTGAACCACATACTATATCTTCAAATGACTTTGATCATGTAGTTCTGAATCATTTACCAGTGAGATGGGGAGCATGCGAAACACGCATGGCCAGTGAGAGATGAGAAGGCTTACGCCAAAAACACGGAAACCAAGATTGCCCCCAAAAGGGCTTATTAAAATTTAAGAGGAGGTTGCGGGGGCTTCTAGTCAGGGGAAACACACACAGACCTGTCAAAACCACAAACTATACAGGAACTAATCTTTAATAAATTAATAAAAGTCTGGTAGAACCATAAACACATCTTGCCCATAACATTTCATAAACAGAGAGATTAACTAGTTACAGTGGATGACTTGATGTTAATATCTATCATGTTGAAGTCCAATAAACATGACAACTATTCTCTGAAAACTACAGAAATTTAGAGATTTATTATTATTATGAATATTATTTCTTAATATTGCAGTCAGAAATAGAGCACCCACCTGTACAGTGGAGATTATGTACCTGTAAGTGTGGTAACACTCTCATGCAGCTAGATGTTGAATTTTTCCAGTTGAATCTATAATTTCTGATTTACATGAGTCACATTCATTCCAGCTGTGCTTCTGGTGTCATGTGGAGGATTTCTTATAATGCAAAGAACAGTGGGTACATATCTGCCTTCTTCAATATAATTACCTTGAATAAATCAGTCAAAGGGTTGCTAGGAGACTGTTGCTGAACGAGCACAAGGAAGGCATTAATGCTGACCTTTAGAGAAGGATAGGGTATAAAAATGAAAATTATGTAGCACCGTGTTCATGTCATGCGTCAGGGATTTACACAGCAACATCATAGAATGAAAATGGTTTTTTATATTTCACTGAAAAACAATCATTTTTCACATATTATGGATACTGAATGGAGCAGATTCAACCAAGATTCAAACTAAAGGTTAGGTTGCTGTTTGGTACTACTGGCAAAGTTTGGTTTAAAAGAATCACTGTGCAATATGGGTCTGACTCAATGTTGACACGAGTGCACCCTCTCACGGTTATTGGGGCTGAAAGCTTAATTCAACAGGAAACTGGTACAACTTTTGAAGTGCACACCAACATCATCACTGTAACACACATTTGAGTCAGTAACTGCTGAAAGTTTGTTGTTGTTTTCCCTGGTGAACAAAAAAACGCTGAAATAACATTATCTTTGGAAGAGCAGGGGGATTTTCATCACCTTCCATCAGCCTCATCTGTGGGCTTCAGTGAGCTGCATGAGACGCTGCTGCTGAGTTCCACTGATGTGTCAGTTGTGTCCTGAGAGAGACGCACAGTGGGAGTCTGGTCATATCATATCCATGCGAGCGTTTTCAAATCAGGTCACTTACCTGTCTCAGTGACAAATTCTGAAGTGAGAAGCATGCGCTTCTGGTCTGAGGCTGCTAGCAAGCAAGTGCCACAGGCTTGCCCGGTAGAACTGAGGCATTCATGTGAAAACAAATGGAGTAAACTTTCCTTCTCACTCTCAGATGGATTTCTTGATGGATTATAAACAACAAGACGAGACAAATGTAAGTAAGTAAGACAGTAGCAGGGTTTTTTTTTTATTGACATGGAGTCTTAACTATTTCACATGGTCAAGGTTCAAGTAATTGTTGTGGTGCAAAAACATTTACAGTCACTTTGGTAGCATAAATTCCCAAAGCTAATCCTCCATATCAGAGCATTCAACCACTCCCAGGAATTTGTTTACACCCTGAGACATCAGACTGCTTTACCCTTCTGGGTTACTGCTCCTCGGCTGGAATACAGAAATAAGATATTGGAGAAAACTACATTCTCATCAAAGAATATAGAGTATAGAACAGAGTCTTATAAGTGCTATTGGTCTCATAAGAAAAACTGGATGAATCCTTCAAAGATTTCAAAAATATCTATATAGATTAAAAAAATAGGGCAGTAATAAAAACAAATGTGGTAGGAATTAGAAAAAGATCACATCAGAGCTAGAAGTGCAACCCTGAATGATATGTGCTGACAGATGATGGTAGCTCAATAGTGTCCATAGAGCGACTGTAAAGTGAGAGAATTCTGTTCTCATCCAAACATGATCCCTGAGCTTAAGGAAGCTACTTCAAAATAAAAATGTATCCATATTGATAAGGACCAATGTATGGCCTTGATAGATGAACAAGAATTGCTGGGCAACCAAATGATATATAGTAAATAATGTAGAGACTGTCAATCTTGGTAAGAACAACCTCAACATTATTTTCAGGCTGAGAGAATGATGAGTTTCTATATTGAAGAGCCATGATCACATCTAATGCCCTCTGTAAGTAGTGACTCATTCAGAGGGTAGACAGTCATTCTGCTTTAAATAATCAACACCTTTAACGTGAATGAACTCGGAAAGAGGGCAAACAATCCCATGCCCTGAAAAAACACGATCTTAAAATGGATATTTTGCTTGATTTTTTGTTTCTTGCAAAACACGTTAAAATTCGATTCCTTAGAAATCCTCTACAATAAATCTCTGACCGTTTGCCACCAGATGTTCCTCTTTGCCTTTTTTCATCTTTCACTTTGCTGCAAAACAGGAAACAAAATATGAGCCTTTGGCACTTAGCTGAGGAATTTAAAGGCCACTTTTGCACAGAATGTACAGAAAAAAGACACCAAACTTAGAGAACTATAAATTACTAACAAAAGGTATGCATCTGTAGTACTGATAACAATAAATATGAATAACAATGCTATATCAGCCAATAACTGAGTCCAATACTGGCAGGTTAATTACACCCACCCTGTCACCGTGAATGTGGAATATATTTCTCAAGTACCAGCAATGAAAGCCAGTCGCCAGTGTAAAAAAAAAAGAGGAAAGCCCATGAAATCTGTATTTTAGATTTTTGCGAGGTGCACGTTCCTGTGATGGTAGCTTTGTGTTGATGCGGTTTCACTTAATCCACTCTGTGAAGTGAATTGACTCAGTCATGATACTATCAACCTGTGACATTCAACTGTTTACACACAAATGTTTGAGCGGTAATCCACAAAATCCTCTCCAATCCCCTTAATCAGAGCTGGTTGATCCTGAACAAAATCCTGAACAAAACATTGTTTGTCTAAATCACCCAGAAGCATTCGATACAGACCATAGCCTGAGTGAACTGCCTCAGAAAATATGTATTAAGAGTGCCAAGGTTTGAACTTCATCATTAACAATCAGTCATCATAGCACTGGACCAATGAGCTGGTTTGATGTAACACAAGATTAGACTTCATGCAGGCTGATGATTTCACACTCTTCTTATGGCCATGCTGAGTTCAACCATGTATGGACTGTAACTGTACATTACATTCAGTAGCAACACAGTAGCAGCTCTAATTATGGTGAGCTGGCCTTGATTATATGTTTGTTACGAAATATATGCAATTATACAAAATGGTGACTGCTGCACAAAATAAAAATAATTTGGTCAAAATAGGAGTTTGCAAGCTTAATTCCTCACAAAAACTGAAGGATTAAGAAATAAAAACTGGAAAACTGGTTCTGTAAATTACACATCCAAGCCAGCAAGAACGGACAATAATGAAATATGTTATATGAGTTGGTCACCAGACTATCTTTATATGCAGTAATACTGTAGACTAAAGGAAACAATCTGTACAAACCTGAGGAGTCCTAGAAATCTACATCACACTTTCTGTGAACATCCAAAACCTTGCATAAAAGTAATCCTATATGAATTACTGTTCCCTTGGTACCACTGAACATGTGGGTGCACTGTATCCTGTCTCAGAGTAGAAGACTGTGTTTAATGATTTAAGCATTTTAGCACAATGTTAATATGCATCACTTCAGAAAACATCACTATAGTATTTCATTAGTTGTTGGTGAAAGAAGGCGAGAACAGCACATGAACTCTGACAAACCAGAGGTGGAGGAGTTCTGGCATTGGATCGGTCTTCTCCAGTAATTCACGCCAAAGAGGAGGAGCTGGATGAGTTTGGAGCGTCTTTGAGCAAAACAGTGATGGGGGAGGGAGGCGCGACAAGTTTGATCTGAATAATTTATCACTGATGTTTCGACTGCCTTTGTTCTAGATCCAAAGGATCTGGGTTTTAAGCTTTAATAGCATTTGTGGCTGGACTTATTATGTGTGATCAAATAACTCTTAGTCCTGGGATTAAAAAATAAGTAATCTTTCCTTCTTTCTTTTTAGCAATGTAAGTTATCAAGGCCACATGGGTATGCCCCATTTCCTTTTACCCTTCATCCTCTCATTTCAATATTACAAAAATATATAGATGTATCCAGGGTATTTCAGTGACTACATACTCAACAAAGTTGTTAAATCATTAATTGATTTAAACATTTACTTTGGTAAAAGTTCTCATCATGAAGGGTAACTGTTTGGAAACAACAGATGGATCCAGTAACATAGTGAGTTAATTCTGAATCTTAGTTGAATGCAGCATGGTAAAACCTCTTCCACGGCTACAGTAGGGCGAGACAAGACACCATGCACAACCACCCCTCTGAAAACTTCACTTGTATGAAGTCAATATATTTTTCTCAATCCATTTAGATGCAAAATGCAAGCTGCTTCAGATGTGTGTTAATACTGAGCAATCTGAGACTGAATAGGTTGTTGATATCGGTAATGAAACACAACAAAAAAACCATTCACTTGGGACCTGGCATTTGAGATAACTGGAAATGAATGTAATCTGTGTTCAACTGTAGTTATGGCATGGGTGATGTCAAGAGAGATCATTTCATCATCCAGGGACAACAGTGGAACTCTGTGATATCAGTCGGGACTTTCCAACACTTGGATTCACTAAATGCAGATTTATTAGAAGCTTATGAGCCAAGAGAAAGAAATGCTAGATGACAATGCATGGGCTTCAGTGAAATGATTGATTCTACCTGATGGGAAATATTTCAGCTAGTGTATAGTGCTCATACATGTCAGCTGAAGCAAAGAAAAAGCACATGATCAAAACTGTTTTATTTCCAGGCTTGTCCTGAGCTTTGATCTCATTGCAAAGTGTTAATGATAGGTCTGCTGTAAAGAGAGGGTATTTGCATTTGTGTTAGTTTATATTAATACAATTGGCAAAAGGGTCCATAATATGCAGTTTTTGTGAAGAAAAGCAACACTTGCACTACCGCCAACTTCAAAGGAAAATTCTCTTTTCAAAATTGTTGTAATGCACTTCCTCTAAACTGTCTGATTCCTAGCTTTGAAGTATCAGTTGAGGTATCATTGATGTATCATGTGTAGAACAATGCGTTTCAGCCAGAGCTACTGTAGATGTTTGTTAGAAAGTACCAGAATCTTTTTCTTGTAAAATTACGTTTCTTACACCATGACTTGGCGTTTTCTTGTCTTAATTGTTATAGGTGTATGAATATTTTGGTCAACAGCCCCACCAACTGTCAAAGAAACTAGAAAGTGTTCTTCATTTGGCACCCAGTATTATAGCATCCAGATATCCTCAGTTGGCTTAATCAGTTGGCTTGCCTTAGTGTGAGAATGAAAGTTCACATTGAAACACAAGGTTTTGCATTAAATCCATTGATGAATCTCTGCCTCTTACCCTTAGGTCAAAAGGTGACAGCTCAAAGAGTGTTTTATATCATGAGAACTGCTTTACCTTTCAGTGTAGCGGGAGATTCGCACCTACACTAAGTCGCTAAAGTCTGTGGATTTATCTGGATCTGAAAGTTTTCCCTGCGTTGCATATAAATCAGCCAATCATCTGGTCAGACTCAGTGGTTTCGGTGTGAGCTTGACAGTAAGTGCTGTGTGAGCTTGACTGAGGTTGAGAGAGGCAAGGGGCAACCTGATCAGACAATGAGAGGCACCTGATCCCTATTAACTACACAATATATATGCCCTGTGAATAAAAGAGATACTTCTGGTCCACAGTTCTGATTGGCTGAGTCACGTTCGAGTCAAATCGTAATGCGCTGACTGAACATCAACTCATACCTGTTCTAAAATCGATGATTTTGAAGTAGATTTCTGTCGTGTCCTGTTCAGTGCTGTGTGTTGTTCCTTGGCAGAAGAATGAAATGTAGTCCTAACAGTTATTGATTGTTAGTGGGTTTCTAGCATTGCAGCAATTATAATGCAATTATAATATATAATAGCTGGTGTCCAGGACCTCTATTACATGGTATAAAAAAAGATTTACTTATTATTATTTAACTATTATTGATGAAAAATAAAGATTCATTTAACATTTTCATTCCTTATTATTATAGTGATTTGTTTTATAATGCCGCCACTTCATGTTGTAAGTAACAATGCCTCCTAGCTGTTCCAAAATCTTCGTAAAGCATGGCCTCTTGTGGCTCATTGCTTAGTTAGTAGGGGGTGGAAATGCCTGGGGAGAGCAGATCCACATGACATCAGTCTGCAGAAAGAGCAAGCTGCGGGAACGCAGAGAAAAAAGAAACCAACATTAAGAAAGTGACTGGAATTCAAAAGGAAAAAAGGAATAAAATGGTAATTTAGGCTGAACTCTGTCCATCGCCCATGTTTCTGTGTGTGGGTGTGCAGTGTCACAAATACATTGGAGCGGATTTCTTGGCGTGCATTACATAGATGTAATTTAATGTTCAACTGATGTTGAACAGTCTCCCGGATCTCACAGTCATAAAAGGGAGACTTTTGTTTTGTAAAGCACATGAATTGAATCAGTCTAGTAAAACATCTATTTATGAGATAATTGCGATGAAGGTCGATATTGGTGTAATACTGTTTTCATTTGTTGACTTAAAATATTTACAAAGCATTGTTGATAGTTGGCTCTAAAAACAAATAAACTGCAGTAATGTGCGACATGTATGACAAGCCTCTACCAATCTAGTGTTGCGTTGTACCCAACTGCACCAAAGAACTTGGTATTGCTGTCAACTTAACAAGCGCTCACACACTAGCACACATGCCCCGTATTAAATCAATTACCATTAATTTATTAATCTCTGCCAGACAGTAGATAATGGTGTATGCTTGTGGCAGTCTTTCTATGATAAGCTATGGCAGTATGTCGTTCCATAGTTTCAGTTGGTTCTTACACCAATGATGATCAAAAGGCATCATGGTCAAGATACCCGTTGTACAAGCTAACCTCTATGTGACAGCAGTTACTCAACATCTTCACACTGAAGACTTCTGTCATTTGATGAAGGGCAGTTAAGCAATAGAACATGAGAGGAAGTATGTTAAAGCTCATTACACCATAGCGGCGCTAGCTTAGCTATTGTCGCCTGCACAAGCTGTAGATAATCCATACTGTATGTGTTCCATTGCTTTACGACAACAGCACATTTCAAAATCATCATTTCAAGCATTTAATTTGTTTGAATCTGTTGCCTTTTCACCTTTGCCAGCTGAAAGTGAACCATTATTAGGTATAGCACAAGGTAATCATCTTGGGAGTCTAGCAAGCTAATGCAGCTTTTCACTATAAAAAAGTGGGATGACCATAACAATCTCAACAAATCTTGCTCATCTGAAACTAACTGTAGCATGAAAGAAACTGGAATATAACTACAAAACAAAGCCAATCTCAGATTTATTTCTAACCATAAAGCATTTTCTGGTTAATAAGTTAAGTGAGATGAAATATGTCTCAGTCAGACGACATCTGCTTCAATAAATTATGAGCGTAACACAACACACAACTGGAGGCATCAATTCCTTATAAAAAACCATAAAAACATTCCCCATAAAAAACTGAGTTCTTCTCCTCAGCAAGCATTGTCTCCTGTATATTTTTCATAAGGTTTAAAAGTTAACGGTGCATGCTCCCACAGCAACTCACAATTGTGTGTATTTCTAAGCCACAACCCAGTTAGAATACAAGCACAGGATCCAGTACAGGACAAACATTTTGACTGAATCCTAGCGCATGGCTACACGTGTGAGATCTTACCTTGGACTTTTCTGTTTGTAATGCTGGGCTGGCAATTCTGTGTCTCTACAAGGTAAATCATTCCCACTGAGTATGGGCCGTTACTGCCAAACAGTTGGGAGACAGATAAAGTAATTTAAGACGCCTAGAAGCTTTTTTTTTTTTTACCTGACCACCCCTCACCCCATCTAGTCTACTTGTGGCTCTTTATATGAGCCATGACCTCAGTGTGTATAGACTCCCTTATCTTACACAATATCTGTAGAGAAAGAAAACTCAACCTTCAATGGCAGTTGTAGACTTCCTCTTAATTTCAGATTTTAACAAATAAATGAACTTATGAACAAGTAAGGGGTTGCATAAGCCTTGCATAACACTGGGCTGTCAGTATGAGACAGGGCCACTAGTGCCAAAGATATTGATGAGAGCTGCTGATAGTAATGAATAGAAAACTTGTCTTTGTTATTATCGTTTTTCACATCCTTGATTAAAAATCTGACAATTTTAATACATACAGTTCCTGAATTGGTTTCCAAATGTAATTGTTATAATTAAAGTCAGAGCTTTTGAGACAATTTCTTCATATGTTGCAACAGTGGAGCCAATGGAAGCCTTTCCTGGTTTACCCAACCCAGTGTTGTTTTATATACCAAATGAAACAAATGAAATAAGGTTATGTTATTATTACATTTTGGTTGAATATTAAAGCAAGCAATATGGTGGACATGAACCAGTCTTAAACTGCTTTTTTTAATAGGTGAGGGAATTTCCATCTGTCTGACTGAATAGCAGTATACAATACAGGGTAACAGCCATTGGTAAAAATGTATTGTCAATCTACAAGCATGTCAAGCACAAGTGAATATTGCACTTGTCTTGGAGACCGTACGTTTGAAATGTGCTGTGCAATCAGGTTACATAAATGGATAATGACATTGGTAAAAATGTTGAATTGAAACATTCAGTCTTTTACATCAGTCTTTTGAGGGATGCACATAAACTCAGTTAGCTGCTAACACACCGTCACCTGTTGAGCTCAGTCTGGTAGGTGGGGCATCCTGTTCACGGTCGGTGGACAAAGTTGCAACCCATATACTCTCGATGTCGTGGGTTCAAGTCCGGCTCAAGGCTTATGCTGCATGCTAATTCCTTTCTTTCTACCAATTTTACTTTCTCTCCAGTGTATATAGCATTAAATCAGAAATGTCAACAATTCTTCAAAAAGTTTTTTAATGCAATACTTCAAAGTTGAAGCAATCTAGCAACAGTACATTATAGTGATGGGTCGTGGGAACCTTGAACTCTACGGCATCTTGGCCAGTCCACGGTTGCTTAAAGCTAATTGTAGAACAAGAAATGCACATAATGGTTTGGGGGTCTAATGCAACGTGAGAATTGGGATGGCTTGGATCCATGTCTCAGAGCTATCTGTTCTACCAAGGCAACACTGACTCAGAGATTACATTACTGCCTTTAGCCAACTCAAGGACGCGCAAAATCAATGCTCTTGATGCAAATACACAGCAGGAATTCACTTTAAAGCTAATATCATCAAGCTCGGAGCGCTGAAATGTCTGCCCGTATTGTAATGTTATGTAAATCTGACCATATGACAGATTCATTTAAATTGGAGTGCGCAAGATTATGCATGATAGTGGCCCATTTTACTCTCTCATGCTCATCTGCTTCCTGGTAAATAATTCAGGCCATAATTCTGTGTATTAGAACAAGACATTCAAAAATGCCAAAGCAAGCCCCCAGAGACTTTGCACTGGAATTTTATGCAGAGGAAGAAATTGGAAGGTACATCATGTTGGCTGGAGGGCCCATCACTCATCAATTTGTTTGTAAACACCAGATTTATGTGCAGTAAAGCAAGTCCCCGGCTGAACTGCTGGAGGGGTTCTCTCTCTCCATCTCTATCTCTCGTAGACACACACCACACACACACACACACACACGCTGATGCGCGCACACACACACACACACACACAAACACACAAACACACAGCATAGCCTCCAGTAGATTTCGAAAAAAATACTAGGAAATCTCCACATTGCTGGCATGCCAAAATCTTCAGTTTACTACCAGAGAAAAAGGGGGTAAGTATGTGCAAGCATTGCTCTCCAGTTCACACTTCACGTCAGAGGCTGAACAGCAATGAAGCTACAATTAAATGCTGATAATGTAACTAGTGTTTACTTCATGCATCAGGTTGATGGTGCATAAATATGTCTCTTTGATTTCAAATTCTAACATAGATCACTTGCCAGCGAGTGTAATGACCATAAGAAACACCCTGCTCTCCTGCTTCTTAATTCTTGATATCAAATATAAATATGGTCTTTTTAGTTTTGTCCATGGGGATCGCTTTCCCTACTTTTACATTTTGGATTGCTGTTTCAATTTTGCAGTATGCAGAGAGGAAATTAACTGCTCAGTGACTTACTGCTGAGTTGCAGCACACAAGTAAAGATGACAAATGGAAAGGATTAAATCAGGCGGTCTTAGAAGGCGACAGTAAAAAAGACTTTCAGGAGGCCTTTAAATTATTCTAACAACTCTATCAAGCTGATCCCAGCAGTAAGCATACTTCATAGTTGAGTGCATTTGCTGATCGTGTCCACAAGAAAGGGGAGACTGTGCACTGTATCTCAATGTAATTAGACCGTTGTCCCAGATGTGCGCTCAATAGACTATTGCAAGTGTAGGATTTCTATTAACCAGGTGATTCCAATTCGGCTAAGGAGCAGTAGGGACTCACAGCATGAGACAGGAGGAAATGAATTGGAGCTGCGTAAGCACAGGGCATCTGCTGGCACTGAAGAGCTTTTAAATGACTCTTGAAGAGATTGAAGTTGCCCTGGGTTACAGTTACAGAAAAAAAATCACTTTCATCTGCAGGTACCCTGCTCAGGACACACAGGTCACTGTGAGGTTGCTGGGGAGCATGGGGAGAAGACAGAGAGAAAGAGCTCATTACCTGGGCAATCTGCCAAAGGTCAATGTTAACTGGCAATAGGAGATGGGGTGCACAGAGGCTAGGTGGGCAAGAAAGAGAGGTGATTTTCATATTCTCTTACCTAAACCACCAACAACATTGGAAAAGATTGAAAGCAGACAAGGGCAATGAGACTTGATGCTATTGCAAAGCTTTTATTGAACGAAGGGGAAACCAACAGTTGACTAAATGCCCCTTCCAAAGATCAAGAACAGATGAGACGAGGTGCTATACCTTAACAGCAGAGGGCCAAGCTCTTTAAAGGTGAGTTTCACATAGCAACACCTTCAAAGACACTGCTGCTGTAAGGTAAAGCACCATACCTGACAGAAACATCTAATATTTGGACTTAAGAGTTGGCCTATCAATGGCAATAAAAGGCATCCTCTTTGTCTACTTTGGTAAAGACAAGTAAACAAGGCAAAATCATTGAGTGAGCCATGCTGAAATATGTTGAAATACACAGCAATGATATAGGGATTCAATACTAGTTGGCCAAAGGCACTTTTACAAAGACAGGCACGATGAAGGCAGTAGACAACACAAATACAACAAACAAATGAACAAATGACGAAAAGGTCTTTATACTTTAAGCCTCAAGCTGTTGATCACATTTATGTCAAATATGCTCAAACTATGATGTGTGAAGCAATTTATGTCCATAGACTATTTGTGTGGTCTATCTGAATACTGTAAGTAGAAGATTAAAAATACAGTTACTATGGTACATCAGTCTGAAGTCAACAGCCTACAGCAGAGCTCCATACTCAAGAACCATTCAAGGGCATGCTTTATGAAAAGGTGTTAATAAGCCATTTATAAGATATTATGACTGTTAATGTGACATTTTAAGTCGTTACAAGACATTTATTAACATTAGTGAATGACTTAGAAGCCACTTAAATTAAAAAAAAATTTGTGTTTTGGTCAATTGCATAACGCACAGTGCTGAGTAATAATTCACATATTTCATACCATTACCCATCACATCCTGAGTATTGGTAAAAAATAAGATAAGTTGTTACACAGCACCATACACATAATATTATGGCCTGTCAAACTATGCAATTAGAGATCTTTCTGTTCAAGGTACAAGGATTGTAACCCTGGCATACCTCCTTCATCAAATCAAATATTTAATCAGTAGATGATGGTGGGTTATGGAGTTATGGAGTGTTTTCCATGAAGATTGTAGGCTAAGGTGGAAAGCACACTCTGCAATGCATCTGAACGACATCGTTATGTAGATGTCGTAGAGCTGTTAAACAATTCTCACTTAAAATCATGTTTCCCAAAACTGTCACTACTCCAACTGAAAACCTAGAATGATTTAACTGTGCAATGGCAATGTGCTTCCAGCCTGATAGCACAGTGAATATTGCTAGCGCAGTATTACAATCACGTTTTCTTTTCCTGCAGTGTCAGAACCAAAAGCAGCCCCGGAGATGCAGTTGTGAATAATGGATACCATCCTGACTACTGTAAACTTGGGAGACAATTGGCTTTGAATGAAAAGTATCGCCATTAGAATTTTAAATGAGTATTACTGTACCGTTTTTCTGCCTTCATCCATCGCAGAGTTTAGAAATTGTTTTCCAGCTCCAATTTCAATAAGACCCTCTGCCTAGTTAGTCATTTTGACAACTTGATTTCCGTGTTTTTATCAACTCTATGTGTACCTTTAATACCATTGGCCAAATAGTTAAGTAGGTGAGTAGGCCTTAACAGCCTTTAACAGAAACTTCACTAGCCATATCTTTTTTTTGTATTGCCTAACGACCATAGGAAATCGGATGTCTGAAGTGTCAAGTGATTACCACTCTAGGTTGAATCATTTTGTTTTTTGTTTTTTTTTTACCGCTGTGAACATAAAAGAAAATAGCGATCCTTTATATGTAAAGAGCAGCAAGTGGATTGAGACGTCTGGAAGAGGTTTGAAATGTCTGGAGGGTGTGTCTCTAAATAGTTTTATGACACTGTTGAGACCGTTTAAGATGTTGCCCTGTATGAAGAAACACTCAACACATTGATTGTCCATCAAACTGTTTTTTCTCAAGTGAACTTGAGATTGATTTTGTGACACTAACACTTACTTGTATGTTTTCTTTGCAACTTTTGGGTTTCGATTTCTGTCTGTGACCAACGAACCGGGCATCTCACCCAAATGGATGTCTTGAGACGAGTAAGTGAGTGAAGGATCGTTCTGTCTCTACATATGCCTGCAAAGGTGTTAGTACTATAACAATCAGATAAAAAGGTGTCCAACCAGTGGCCCGCCTATTCACCTCCAGATCAGACACCAAGTCAAGCAGACATTGTACTGCATCTTTACCAGCTCCTGGTGATTGGCAATCTTGTTTTCTCCATTTTCATGTAGAACAGCTGTGCTTACAAAGGCCGCCTTGTCAATGTCAAAATACTATTCAGTCATAATTCATTAATGGGCTTATTAGCACACCTCATTATTAGTGTTACTCACAACATTACCATGATCAACTTGATAACAAAGATCCTCTGCTGTAATTGGTTTAAAATGCAGATTAGATATTTTTCTTGCCATTACTCCATACTCCCGTATTGTAACCCCAATGGCAGGATAATGGAAGGATAACAGTAAAGGATAGCAAAGCGCTGCATCCCTTCTACATTAATTTGGTGATATTATGATTTCACAAATCGCGAACTGATTTATTGGCAAACAATTGTCTTTGCTATCACTTGCTCATCAAAAGTCTCATCTTATTGACTACTGCAGTTGTAATGCTTTGAAATAACCATCAAATTATAATAATTAACATTATTAATAAAACAGCCAAAGGAGTGTCCCATGGTTCATGAATGTACCAAACGTACCATGTAAAATCAGAGTAGTTGTGGGGAAACTCTCATGCTCCCTTCTTTGCCAATCAACTCTAGGACTGAACATACACTGTATACATAAAAATAAAAGGTAAGTGTCAATGGGTAAAATCAATACTGACATACAGCATAGTGACCTACAAAGTCACATACGGTACCAACAGCATGATGTGATTTTGAGTGAAAGGCCATAAGGACATTTATGCTTGAATCTGTACAGTTAAAATATTTCCTTATTCATAAAATTCTGTATATCCTCATAAAGTGTCAATGCAATTAATATTAAAAATTGCATAGCCATCTCATATCCATTACCTCTGAGAGATTGCTTACAGTACAATCAATGATCTAATCTATGTAATGGTAAATTAAAAGAATCTTAAGTGATAATAATACCAAATCTATCAAGCCAATGGGCTCACTTATATGCAGAACATTGTATTCACTTGTTCAAAGACACTAATAACACATTTCCTTTGCCACAACAAAGAGTGATTACACTCAAATATTTTGCACTGTGTGTGGAATGTCAATAATTATACTGTGGCAATGAGAAAAAAAATGTCCATCAGAGCAAATTCTACTGGAAGATACAGTGGGTATATTAAAAAGGGAATTGCATTCAACAGCTGCCTATTGAAGATTTTGTCTTTTGACTCTGAGAATCACTGCTTGCAGCTCCCACAGTCCCAATCAATATAAGTAACTAATACGATTACATATAAAATAACTATGTGTTGTAAATGGCATTTTAAATTAAATTCTTTGGTGTTCAGTTATGGAGCACTCTGAGACTGTATTTACTTCACTAGGTGTCTCAGCTCTGTTGTGCAAGAATGAGCTTCAGTGTGTGCTTCTGTGTGTTTGCACATACATATATACATTTATATTGACTGACTTTGTGTACTATCTGTGTATATGCACCATATGAACACTAAAGAATAAAATGAACAGCGTTTCCTAAAAAATATATGCTCATAATTTTTCTAAATACTGCTAAAGCTACAGTCTTTCGTCCATTTTGACTTTACCTCTTGGCTAGATGTGTCAAACATATTGCATGTATTGATGGAATCAAACTCCGTTTTAGATCACAATAGTCAGTAAACAGGCAAGATCTGGTGTGTATACATGCCATGTTCATACTTGGAACATGTAGATTTAAAATGGTTTAAGATGCCATGTAATGAGATATATGGACACTGACTGGTGATGCATCTTGGCTCTGTTGACTGATGGATTTGGAATGAATTCACAAGAACACAGTCAAAATACAGACAGCATCTAAAACAGTCTTTTCTGCTGTGATTGTACCGAGTCCGCCACCGTATATATGTGTAGACATAATGCTGTTTCTTGTTCATGCAACTAAATATATATATATATTTTTTTGTGTATGCTGAGGAATGCATGCGTTTGTGTGCATATGTGTTTTTGAGAGAGACAGACAGACAGAGAGAGATAGAGAGAGAGAGAGAGAAAGAGAGAAAGAGAGAGAGAGAGAGAGAGAGAGAAGGAGAGACGAACTAACTATTCAAGGATATGTTCAAATGATTTGTTAAAATGATGAAGACGATGGATGCACACGGCACAAGGTCCAGGATGCTGTGGTCGGTGCGTCGTTGCGTCTCGCGATGTCGGTGGTTCAAATTCATCTTTCATCGTGTCACCACCCACAACTGAACCCCCGCATGGTTTCCGTTAAACCATAAGTGATTTCTTGGGTGTTAGTGTTGTTTATGCCCGTTTTAAGACTGAGGTGCTCTAGCATTTAGAGTAAAATCTGACCCTTTCAGCAGCTAGACAATGTTGAATGAATAACTGGCTAATAACTAAATGACAGCAGACTGCATAACAATCAAGTAGCCTATTAATGCAGTATCAATTTATGTTTTGCCATGATTGTTCTCATAAAGTGTTTTTTATGCATTGTGTTCCACTTTCAGAGAAATTACACAAACCAAGCCTGCATAGGAGAATGAAGTCAGATGTGCCATGAAAAACAGTAAAATCATTCCATCTGCAAAACCTACCAACTCTATGTAGCATAAGTGTAAAGGTCTCAGTTAAACTCCATCTGCTTCAACATTTTTTTTCAAATTTACAATTACAATTCATTCCCCTGGACGCCCAGTGTCCACCTGTGAGGCTTTATCATTTTTGCATTGCTTTTTGGTACAATGGAAAGGAGAGCTCAAGGTTTGTCCTTCCACCTGGACCTATATTTAGCTGCACCGGTCTCCTCTTCCCACCGCTCAGCTCTGGATCTCTGAGCAACTGATAATATGGAGACTTCACTTTGGATCAGATCACTGTGGGCACTCATATCATCATTACTGGTAATTCCATCACACAGGAAATGGAAACAAAATCCAAATCAATGTTCTTTCAGATGAGGTTTAGTCTTTGTCATTGAGAACTGGCAAATCTATGCTAGTTTTGGGAAGACAAGGAGATTTGTATACTGCTCCTGTAGGAAACATATTCACACCAGTGTGTGCCCATGCTACTGTACTGGTTGCCTTAAAACAAAGCCTTGCTGCTGGCTTCGCTCTTGAGAAGCAGTCCTACAGTCCTCCCACGTAGAGCAGAAATAGTTCCAATTCCTAACAAAACATTGTTTGCACGGGATCTGCCTCCAACTCTCTCACCGTGTGTCACATCTCTGTACACACACTATCCACATTCTTGTTAGCACAGCTTGTCTGTCTATTTGTGGTGCACACACAGCTCTTCTATTGGAGCCAGAGTGTTCCTTTAAAAGTCAGGTACAGTCTCTGCAGAGCTCCAGACCCTTTGATCTGTTGGAGGAAAAGCAAGAAGTGAGTTGCTCACAGATGTTTAGGTATACAGGTCATTTCATTAGAGGTCTTGATTCACTCTTTACAATACAATTAATTCAGTTGATGTATACCAGTTATACATAAATATCCTGCGTATAAACGTCTTTAATATTGTGAAGGATAATTACTGTTTTTTCATGTACTATTCAGATAGCTGAGAGTCAGGAGGAAACAGGAGGCCATGCTTTGGTTCTTTTGTAATAGCCATACAAACAATAAAATTCAGCCACTTGTGGTACTGTAAACCAATGGGAGTCAAAGGAGCAAATTCTTTAAATTTCATGTAAAAAATCCATTTATCATAAAATAAAGTTCTTGATTTATAATGATTTAAGGTGACCAAAAAAGGATAAGGGATGAAGTTCATTCTAATGTCCCCTAATCTTAATCTTAATCTTAATCTTAATATTAATCTTAATCTTAATCTTAATCTTAATCTTAATCTTAATCTTAATCTCAATCTTAATCTTAATCTTAATCTTAATCTTAATATTAATCTTAATGACTTCAGGGAACTATATCTACATATCTATAAATGCAAAATGCCTCTTCTAAACTTTCCTGTATGCCAAATATCTGGGAGATTCAGATACTATGAGATAGATGATATTTCAGAAGTTTGCACATGAGATACCTCCATTAGATCCTAGATCCCAAACACCATAAACCCTATCAATCACAGACAAAATTCAGCACCACAGGGACCCAACAGCTCCATACATGGCTTGACTGAGCTGCATGACCAGCTCTCTAGAAAGACCCATTTCAGCACTTATACCATGGACAGCTCCACTAATATTCGCAAGCAAAAACACTCCTTCACCTTTCACTAATACTGTGAAATGAATTCATAAAAGAAATAACCCTCATCTAATTGACACAATTTTGCTGAGCTTGAGAAAGGAATTAGCGAACTGTATTGAATTAAATGCATTTTACAATTGAGGATTACAGTTTAATTCTCTGTGAGTGACGTGAGAATCTTCCTTCCCTGTTATCTGTTTTCACTTATACTAATATGCTTTCCACAGTTACTCAACGACAAATTAAACCCACCCCGCAGCCAATGGATGGAGGTTCCTGGCTATGAGCTCCACATTTTGACACAAAGCTTGAGAAGTGAGAAGAGAAAACCAACAGGATACCATTTAGAAGATAAACACTGCATAAAAAAAAATCAACAATAACACAGGGGGGTGCTTAAGAGACTAGCCAAACAAACACAAATAAATGAGGGAAGAAACCCAAACATAGTGCGGGTACAAGGATTGATTATCACAACACATTGCATAGGTACCTGGCAACATCTATCTCCAACTTCAGCAGGGAGCAACAACAGACATTCAGGCTTAATTGGAGACGGAGAAGAAAATCCAGCCATGTGGGGTCAGAGTGTGCCAGCAGAGCCTTTTCACAGCACTTGCTTTCCATTAAACTACAGATTTTATTCTCTCTTTTATTTATATTCTGTTTTCATAAATTTGGATCTCGAGGCAGCACTTCTCAAAGGAATCCTGTCGTCCTAAATCCTAAAACAAGCACTTTGCACCGAGTATCGAATTCACATTGTTGTTGAGGTCTAGTATAGAAAGTTACTGGCTGTCTCTTTTTCTTTCTGGGAGACGAGCAAACAACCTTTTATCCAGCCATCAATAAACAGTGAAAAGCTCTTCAACTGCATGCTAGCTCCCCCCAGTGATAACCAGTTGTCTGACATCTTTCTGTTGGTCAAAACAGAAATGCAGTCATAGCAGTTCAGTCCCATGCAAGACATTTCCTCTGTTCAAAGCTTATTACTCAGAGAATCTCTTCATTATACAAATGCAGACAGAATTAGTCTCTATCATGAATACAATTATCTTGTAGGCTGACAGAGCCGTGCAGTTATCAAAAATGCAAGTGAACACTCAGGGTTTTGTGATCACTTTATTACCAAAAACAGGTCCTGATTGGTCTTTATCATGAATTTATTAACTTGTAGGTTGACAGGGTGGTGAAGTTATTAAAAATGCAAGTGATATCGCTTGATGAATGGGAGGAAATGCGTTCGTATAAAGCAGATCAGTCTGAGGAGTGGGTAGCACAGACGGAAAAACGTGAACCCCCAGACTCCTCTCTGTCTACAGACACAATCAACTGTGGCCTCTGAGAGACAGACAAACAGACAGACAGACAGAGAGAGTGTGTGTGTGTGTGAGAGAGAGAGAGAGAGAGAGACTAATCAAAGACTGTGACAGGTTTGTTTGATAAAGGATCATTATCAGCTGCCCTCTCTCCACAGACCACACGGCAGTGCAGAAAACCTCACAGTCACAAGCCGCAGCCACTTAAACTGAACAATGCTGGGCAGTAAAACAACAATGATGCATCCCTGAGGGTTTTTTGCAGCATATGGACAGTGCATTGTCCCTACGGCAATGTATAAAACCTAAAATACTCAGTACTACCAGCAACTCTACTGCTCTAAAAACACATCAGTAAGTTGGGTGATTCTGAGCAGGCCAATACCGATATTTTTGGATTGAGGCTGCCAATAAAATTGAATTGTTTAAATTGAACCATTTTCATGTCAAAAATTACCCCCAAAATCACACGTATTCAGTATTTCCCCCAGAATTTAATACCCATGAAGGTGGACAAGCCTCTGAAACAGCATTTAGACCATAGGACACTAAAACTCCCCACTGTAACTCATACAAGTGAAATTGTTTATTGTTATTGTTTTTTTAAATGTGCAAAGAAAATAAAACTTCATTGAAGGTTTTATGGACCGAGTTACGTAGCTGTGGTCAGAGAGAAACCTCCATCATATCGGAGGAGGATGACATGACATGACATGACATTTAATAAAAGACCAATCAGCAAAACAATATGTCTAACCCTAATTTTGAGTTGTTCCCCTGCACAATGCTAGTAAAACCCTATTAATCAATGGGATTGATGATTCAGGAACAACTTGTTCCCATTTAACCATGGCACCAGCTGTCAGGCTAGGCAGCTCCATCGTCAGTCATGTCCCCTTCACCCTCTGGCATCCATCCAGGCAGCGTGATCGCCTGCAACCTGCCGTGACTCACTCGAGACCAACTCTCCAACTGGCAGCACACCTGTCTCTCACATCTACATTGTGCCTATCAGTGAGCGTAATTGCCACTGTTCACGTTGCAGTCTGCCGAACTGCGGCTGGCAAGGTTAGAGCCAGTGTGTGGGTGGCTGATCATAGTCCATCACAGATCATTCTATACCAAAAGGTCATCAATTCAAACCTGAGAAAACACACCTCCACATGTCATGGAAGAACAAAAGGTTGAGACATTTGTGAGCAAAGGGTGTTTTTTCACTGTCTAGACATTACAGAAGGGTAATTAACAGACTCATTATTGTTCTTTTGCCAAGAGAGGACTTTCAGGGGGAAATAATTAATCTACCATTCTCTTGTCTGGACACACACACACACACACACACTTTGACCCACTATTGTTTTTGGGAGATTGGCCCGTTGGATTAGCCGTTAGAACATTAGTGTTAGTGGTTAGTGGTTTTCATTATATGGCCTGCAGATTCCTACATTTCTGGAACTATTTCAGGTGAACAACTGGATATCCATCCACTGCACTGTGATTGTCAGCTGTACACTTGCCATGTTCATGTAATTTTGGAAGAAAAGTGGAAGAATGGGATGACATCTTGTTGCTACAACTTGGAGGCATTCACATGTGTAACTCGTTAGAATGGTGAATGTAGGGTCACTTTACAAGTTACTTTAAAATCAAACAGAGACATTGTTCAATAGAATAATAGAGTTGATTATATTGGTTTGAATATAACTAATAATTTAGATTCGTATTTCTTTGGACTGCTATCTGCCATGTTTGACACCTATCAACACACTTCTGCAATTTGTGGCGCCAAGTGGGATATATTGGTGCTAACAAAAAATGATCACATGTCTTACTTGTAATTACCACTAGGGGGCAGTGAAGTGAACAGTTTTTCCCAGTTGGCAGCTTTTATCTACAGTAAATCCAATATGATGTGACTGCAGCACGAGTCTCCCATCTCCCACTATGGTCACTTCCAACAGAAACAGAAGACACAATAGCGACTGTAACACTGTCCAATTCAGCATAAATGCCACAGAACTGATCACTGATTGATTGTTTTAATCACTACTCTACTTGGATGGCAGTTTTTTATTAATTATATAGTAAATTAAGGTGAGTGGCAAAAAGAGAGGGAGTGAACTGCAGCATAGATTAACTCAAGATCATGGCAGCACTTTTTATACTCCATAGTGTATAGTTTACTGCATTACAGAGATGGTTCTGCTCCTGTGAACCTAAACAACTACATCCCATCGGCTTTGCTCTGCCTGGACTCACAACAGACAGCTTGCAAGCCAAGACTCTCTCCGGAGCAGAAAGATTACCTGAATTACACAACATGCCACAGTGTTCCTGCACAGAGCCTGCATTTCAGTACATGCCTCCAGATACTCTGTAATCAAACTTCTACAGAATCCCTACAGCTCCTTCACTGGCAAGAATGAGATCCCCAGGGACCACAAAGTGACTGACTCTTGCTAGGGAAGACCATACATTTGGAGAAAATAACTGAGGATTCTGAAATACCCCATCACGTTCACCCACCATGCTGTCCATATGTGGCCTCCTCAAGGGCTGCTATAGACCTCAGCAGTCCACTTACAGGATGTCCAAAGCCTTCTCCTCATTTTCTCAATATGGCACATCAGGGGACCAATCATACACTGAGGAACAGCAGCTATTCCAGTCAGGAACCCATCCGTAAAGGCTCACTTCAAGCTGCACACATGTATCCTCACAGACAAACAGTCCAAACAAAGTGTCGAACAGCACAGTCCATTGGAGGTTTGTCCTGAAACCAGGGCTGAGTACATTAACATCACCGGTGCCTATAACCTCTCCTCCTCCAATCCTGAGGAGAGCTGATAGTAACAGGACCGCCAAGAGGCAGGATGATGGAGATGGGGACTCATATGAAAAGATGTGTGGAACCAAGTTGAACCATTTTCCCCATTTGAAGACTAATAGGACACAAATCAAATAAAAATCTACCAAAATCAAACATTTCCTCAAATCAAGGCCTGTGTAACTGAACGCTGAAGGGGGCGCTAGAGGAAGTGCTTCCAATTGGCGTGGAGTCAGGGGGGTGACCAGGGAGGAATCTCCTCCACCATTGCAAGTCTGGGAGGAAGATCGGCAGCCACGGCCTCTCCCCCTCCACTTGATTTCTAATCCTTTTTTTTTTTTTAAATCTACTTCTGCATATATACAATAAATGATGAGAAAAGATATTTTTGGCTCCATTATTCAATTCTTTCTAATGATCCAATTATTTGAATGGTGAAGCGG
>CABFOQ010010341.1:16682-28413 GCA_900660455.1 Gephyroberyx darwinii | reverse complement strand
TGACTGTGTGTGTGTGTGTGTGTGTGTGTGTGTGTGTGTGTGTGTGTGTGTGTGTGTGTGTGTCCCAGGGGCGTGGCACTGCTGTATCATGGCAGGGTCGATAAGAGAATCTGCCTGTGTGACACAACAGATTACTGCTGCCTGGTCTCAGCCCAGGAAAAGACTTTGAGAGGACTCTGGAGAAATGGCAGCTCCACTCTACTGCTCTTATTCCATTCGACAGATACTGTGGGGAAACAGCGTGGATTATTTTGTCGCCAGCTTTAAATTTTTGTCTTTATTATTAACTATTTTTCTGTTCCATTAAAAAATACAATACATTTTTAAACAGTTCTGATGATGATCTGCTGGAGCATTGCTTTAATGCAATGTCAGAGTTCCAGTTTTGTCCTCAAGAGGACAGTTTTCATTTTAATTACATTTTGGGCATTGAACTGACAGTCCAGAACACCTTGCACTGACGGCACAGGTAGGGGTCCGGTGTCTTGCTCAAGGACACATCAACAGGACCCATGGCTGTTGATAATATACTGGCTATTGGCGGGGACTGAACCTGTGACCTTCTGGTTTCAGAACAGGCTTCAAACCATGCTGCAAGCCTTTCCAAATTTACTATTCCCCCCTCTTAAATGTTATGATTAAGCGATACCATTGGCCATTCTTTGCCCTCTTTGCCTCCCTTGTCTTTCTCTGCCAGAAAAAGGCTCTGTGTCTGCAGGTCAGTGCAGCTGTCAAAGAGAGTTTGTACTTATGTGGTGACCACATGGCCACCATTCCAATCCTGCCCCCTGGATGAGATGTGACATTATCAATATCCTCTTGGTTCTGGTTGTGACGTTGTAGCATGGGCCAGCTTGGCTTTAGTTAGGGAGAAAGAAATAGGTGGCAAAGCATATTCACCTTGGTGATTTTATTGTCTAAGGATTTTTGGGGCGTTCAGTCCATGCTAATCTAATCTAACATGACAGTGGCTGACCAAATGCCCGCCTACGTCTGTGAATCTGTTCACCAGCCCCAATGACTCGGCCCATCTATGTTGATATCTGTGTGTACTTAAAGTCTGCTTAATAGTCTGCTTGCAGTGTAGGAGTTGGCACATTGATTGGAACATGATAGCCTCTAGTGGCAAAAGAGACACAATACATGGAAAAGTGGGTTTGTTAAAATGACTTTGCATTTCCAACCCCAGTTAAATGACACTGTCTACATGCTTGTATTGAATATTGTACCTGAATAAAACCCTGTAAGCTGTTTAAAAAAATATTGCTGCTTTTTCCTCCTCCTCAAAATAAATGCATTGTTCATCATCAGCTATTCTCATACTAAAGCTAATCCTCAAAAGGAAAATAAAAATAAAAACGGAGAACAGGGAGAATAGGAAATGGGAGCGACCTGGGTTAAGACTGTTATATTTAGCTACTGAGACACAGACATAAAGTTCTATAAAGCAACAGAAAGGTTTAACATCCACAGTGAAGTTAGATCTGTGATATAATCTCCTGTGGGAAGCAGAGAAGCGTCGTGAACCTCACTGCCACCAAGAAAGAAGAACAACGAACATGAAGGCAGACAAAAGGAGTGATTTTTTACTGCATGAATATTGCTAAATTTCAACCACACAGATTGTTACTGTGAGTACAAGTTACTGTGAAAGGGTGCAAATAAGAAGAAGATTATGTGATATATAAGTGAAAAGGAAATCAAAAGACTGAAAATGGCCACATAAAAGCTTATGAACAGCTGACTAGATGTTACAGGACCTACAGAGACACCAAAGCTCAACGCCAACCAATAAGCAGAATCTTCTCATCATGATGTAATGGAAGATTTCTGTATTCAAGCACTGACTAATACCCCCGGTCAGCTCCAGTAATAATACAGTAACTCATTGGTGGAAAGAGAGATAGACTCAGAGCGAGGCAGAGACAAGGGGCCACGCTGACGTGCTGTTGACAGGTCCGTGGGGGTGGAGGGGGTGGCAAGGGATGATCGATGGTGTGTCACCAGAGTGTTGAGGTGCTGGGTGGGGGATGGATAACCTGTTGAGATGCCCCCCCCCGGGATGTACCGGCTAAAAACAGGTCGATACTGACAGTCTGTCCACATCAACCAAGCCGTATAAAGAGTGGTGGAGGTTTATATTCATAAGGGGCTGAGGGGACTGGCTGTTTTCACTGCATCTTTAGCATGGAGGAAAACAATATGGCAGGCCCCTGATGGTGGATGTAGCATGGCTAGAGCTTAGGGCTCTCAATGAGGGATGGGAGCGTTGCGTCATCCCCAGATGGCAGTCTCAGCCACTAGCAAGCAACAGTGTGTGTGTGTTCGCAGAGCTTTCAGCCTCACCCTCTCCACCTTTGCAACCATGGCAACCCAGAGCAGGAAGTCCTGCTGAGGATGCTGTGTTGTCCTGAGGGGAGGAGCTGTGCTTGGTGACAGCCTGTTTACTCTGTGTGTCCTTTACTGCATGCAGAGCAAAGGTTGGGCGGTAACCTGGTGTGTGTTAGCATCATGATCCAGACGAGACCTTATGACTTTACTGCTGTGCAGCGCCATTGTGTAGAATATGTGAAATAAGGAAATGCCAAAGATAGGAAATCTCAGAACACGTTCTCATTTTGGATTTGAGCACCACATAAGGGCTTCAAAAAGCAGTCATCACCTGAAGCATAGGGTATGCCTGGACACCTAGATAATGAGGACAGACTATCGCGTCTCACTGCTCTCTTTCTTTCATCTGGCTGCTGTTCTGAAGCTCTTTCTGGTTGGTTTTAGCTGAGCTCTGAACCCCAAAGGGAGTGCAGCACTAGACTAATGCTTAGGAACTGGGCCAGTCTTACTCATATGATATTTTTCAGTAGAAAATACAGTAAAGTGCATGTGAGGACAGGCAGTGTGGTATCTTCTCTCCACACACAATACACACTACTGTGTGTGTGTGCGTGCGTGTGTGTGTGTGTGTCTGAAGACAGATGGAGTCGGCCCTGGGAAAATGTTTCAAAAATTTCATCAGTGAAATCAAGTCCCTATAAATCGTCATTGCATAACACTTTTAGAAGAAAGGATAGCCAAGTACAAGTGCTGTGGGGTTCAAAGCCAGAACTCTTGCAATATTCAGCCAAGAATACATCTTAAAACACAATGGCTACGTAAAATAAATCACTCAAGTAATCTCAAAAGAGAAATCTGAGAAGCCATCGTCGCTTCTGTTAGTCCCCAGATAGATAGCCTGTGTAACCTTGCTGTCTCAAAGCCACATCTTTGCCACAGCCTCCCCAGGAAGAATACTGCACGTCTTTGTTATAGCGGTACTCGTGTAGTAGGCTGAGTAAATTGTGAGAATGAGGTGTCTGTATTAAATGTATTTGAACAAAAATAATATTAAAACATTGAGACATTGCTAGTATACTTTTAATCAAAAGTCTACAGTCTAAGAGGAGAAACACATTGGTAATGCCTTAGTGAGCAGCATGCCAGATTAGCGCAGCCTAGTGGGAAATGAGCTTTTTACTGGTGAATAGTCATCATAGTTGACAGAATTCACAGTTGCCATAACAAAAGTCACAATCAACAAAAAGCAGCGAGGTTCAGTTTCAGCCAGTGTGAGTTATCTGTGTAATCATGACATCAGGCTATCGCTGATATTAGTGAAAAAAATAGGTGTTAAAAGTCTGAGATGTAGCTCAAGGCAGGACCCTGGTGTATCTTAAAATTAATCAGTAATATCATTAAATTAATTCTAAAACCGACAGATGACAAATGTGGCGGTCAAATAATTGGAACAACACAGTCTCATCCTGCAGTAGTAATTAAAAAGCCCTGCTGCTGCATTTTGTCCAAGCTGGAAGCATGGAAGGGTCTTTTGAGTGAGGCAGGTATTAAGAAGAGCCTCAATGAGATAAAGCCATGGATGAGTTTGTCCAGATGACTACATGATAATAGTGGCTTGATTTTCTAACTATTTTGCAGAAAAAAACAAGACTAAAAATCATCTTGACATGTTTCAAAAACCTAGATTGTCATTAAAGATGACACATTTCTGGAAACTGGCTTGACATTTACAAAATTTAGTGCTATCTAGATTGTTGTGAATTGTTGTTGGAGTTGGGAGTTGTAAAACAGAAAACAGATTTGGATATTTGGGCCATTGTATCAACAGAAGGAGATATTAGTTGTTTTTTTTTTACATGTAATGTGGGAAAGAGGAAGCATGCATGGAAAGAGAAGCATAGGGTCTAAAACTGAGCCTAAACTGAGTGGTGTTTGGAAGAGGATCATGAGGAACTGCCCTTTTACCTTTTACGAACATTTATTGAAAAGGATGAAGCCAAGCCATTTAACTGAGATCTAGGCAAAGCTTCTCGAGGAGGGGTTGAACTTTCATATTTGAGTCTAGCAAGGATGGTGATAGTGGCCAAAGGCTACTGATGGTGGATTGATTATTTGAATGAACTTTGTGGGGACATCAACTTGGGCATAGATAGATGACTTCAGAGACAGGGTCATATGAAAAGTCCAATGTAAGCCAACCTGCATAAAGTGTTATCTCCTCACTGTGTTCAAAGACGTCTGTGCAGGGAGATTTCTCCTCTGATGTCACCCAGGAAAAGTCAATACAGACCAGGTCTCAAAGGGATTCCTAGGCACCAGTGGCTGTGTTTTAAATGTCCCTCTGTCTATCCATACAGCAATGATTAATTAAGGACACTTTCTTGCCATTAGCAGTAAAGGACAGTGGAAAAGAGAAAGAACTATGGCTGATACATCCCAGGTGACACAAGCTCTGCCACAAAATACTGATGCAATTAATCAGCACGCAACACACTTGCCTCCAGAATCAAAGATTCAGTGCCTGCCTCAAGAACCCAGAAGAACTCTGCAGCAAATGTTATTGCAAAAAATACTGTTGTTTCCCTCTTACCATAGGAGTACACTGCTGCCTCGACAGCACTAGAAATGAGCTCAACAATCTTAAAGATCAAGACATTTTAATGATCTAGATAAAGAAAATTAATTGCATACAATTTGCGCCAATTTTCAACCTTTTCCTTGGCATAATAAATGGAAACAATAAAGGTCATTCAAACTCTTACTGGGGATAAAAAAAATCACTCCTGAAGTGGTCTCCTCATCTAAAGCAAAACGCAATTTCATGCTCCAGCACTATTCACAGGGACATCATGACTAAAGGTGACCTCAAGGTCCTCCTTTTCACACTCAGCCATGTAATAAACCACTGCATAAAAAACAGACATATTTAAAATTAAAGGCATAGCACTCTTTATGATTTACCAGCAATGAAAATACCTCATACAACGAACGCAAAGCTTCTCTCAGACAATTGTGGTGTTTGGCTCACACAGACAAACTAACTATGTGACTAAGGCAGGTGTTGCTTTCAGCCCGAGTAGAGTCGGTGTCCAGCCTGTTGCCAGCCTTCTCAACGTGGCAATCAATAATTCAGAGCAACATCCCATTAAAAGATAAAAGGTCAGAGAAATGTACTGTGGTCTTGAGTAGGCTTGAATCGGTGTCATCTGCAAACAAGTAACACCCTCATTATGTTTCATCAGGCCTCTCCTCCATTGACTATTGTTCCATCCGTACAAAATCAAAGCCTTAACTTCCACTGTGTAAAAGTACCACCCATCTGCCTATTTGGTACAAACATCTAAATACTCTATATAAGTATGAAGGCAAATTACTGAATTTCTTTCTAACTGATTCACAGACCCAGTTGAGGCGACCATTTCCTAGACTTGGACATTCCCTGGACAAAACGCCAGGGTCAAATGAGGGTTGTGGCACCTTTGCTTTTCATGTTCTAGCCACAAGCCTACAGCAGAGAGACAAAACATCTTAATGAAACCTGGGCTTACTGCAGAGAACCATGACACAAAACTACTGTGAAGAATTGGCCAAGAGCAGGCTATGAAGTAATCATCTTTTGGTCCCCTTTTGGTCCCCTGCCCGTCTAAGTGGATGCTTCAGAATCACAAAAGCAGAGTCAGCGTCAAAACACCAGATGGCATCTACTGCCTTTGATTAGGTAGGCATTTTAGATGGACAAACCACAGATATGGACAGGCCAGCTCTCACCTGGCCTCTCAAATGTTTTGCACTACAATTCGAAGACTGCTGATTGAACCACTTGATATCAAACAAGAGCCTTGACAATGCAGCTGTGGCAGAATACAATGCAACCTTTAAAAACTTTCTTGGCCAGCCTGTAAAAGTGAAACCTGTGAGAGGGTCATTGCATCTCCTAAGATATACATCACGATGTACGTGTGTGCGTGTGTGCGTGTGTGTGGAGTGAGTTTATTAGGGGCGTGGGATTAATTTGGCAAATAAAGGATAAGTGTCTTACATCCTCATCCTCCCGCACGTTTTTCTTGCGGTACTGGACGTGAGGTCGGCCGTCGGGGGGCTGAGGGGTCTTCCCTGCGTTTTCCTCGTCTGCAACCTGTCCACCGAGGAGGTGGCTGGCCTCAGGTGGGTGCGGGAAGGAATTGTTGGTATTGATCTTCCCGGTGAATCTCTGATACAACGAAGCCATAATAGGTCCAATCCAGTCAGAACAACTCACAGCATGTCAAAGCGAAAGACGAGTCTCGCCTGACTTGGATTTGGGCAGATCTGCTGTTTTTTTGTGCGCTCTCGAGGAGAACCGATGGCGGACAGCCAATTTTCCCTCCGGGATGGAGCGAAGAGATGAGGTGGAGACACTTAGTAAATAAGCATGTGTGGAGAGAAAATGTCTCACAGGCTGAAGTGGAAGACCGATAGAAAGCTGGATCCGTCTCAGCGACGTGCCTTTAGCTTTGTCCAAGCGCACAACAGAGTGGTGGGCTGTAGGTGTCAATAGTTACTCTGTTCTGTATTCTCAGCACGTTGCCCCCCTCTTCAGTTTCCTGATGCCTCCTCGCAGCGAGATAGCAGGCAGATGCGGTGAGTTTCCAATCAGATATTTGCTCCCCCAGACTCCGGATAATTGTCCACAAGACAAAAGAGCAAAAGATAATCTTTCGACACTGTCAGCTCTGTTTTTGGCGGACTGGACTGTCCTAGTGCGTGAAGAGTGTGAAGGACGCAGGGAGCCTCTGGTACTCTCTGCAGACGCGCTCTGCATGAGAAGTGACCAGGACTGAGAACAGCTATACTGTAGTAGTACTGCCGTCGTAACAGATTTCTGGGTACCGTGCACGAAACAATATAACAGCACAGAATTTCCATATGCATTTATCTTCATTCAAAACCTTTGATAATTACCAGTCCCGCACTTTTATGATTACACTAAGAGAGTCATGTAATTTTCACCCAAATAATTTCTCAGTCTCAGGACGGAGCTGGAGTGCCTCTCAGTGGCGCTTTGTGTTAGGGCAAGCCGACCACCACAGACCTAAATAACTGTAAAATACCAATTTTTATTTTCGTTTTTATTCACTTGGAAATTTAGCCATGAGGAATGACATAACCTTGTGAGTTTTGTGAAACTCAAGTTAAGATCAAGATACATTCAAATGATCTTCCCTTCTGTGAGATAATCAGAAAAAAATTAATTACAGCAAATGTTTTACTCTTGCAACTGAGACAATAAAGTCTATTTTCAAAGTTTACTTTGAAACTACTTGAACAACTTGCACTTTCAAATCCCATCTTCTATTCATTCAAATCTTGAACATTGCTCTTCCCTCCCTTAAACCATGCATTTTTCTTCCTTCCATCAAATACTGTCATCACCATTCCACAGCCAGCATTCAACTTATATTTTGCAACTGATTTCATACTATTTAAAATGCTTACAGAGGCCAAAGCAACGCAGGTCTCTGATAAATGCAGAATATTGGCTTATATCTGGTGGTGGAGGGAAAGGCTCTTGAGGAAAGTGTTAGAATCTCTTCAGTCACTGTCATGGAGGCCATAGGAAAACACCCCTTGGCCCTGTGACAGCTCAGACTCTCACTCCTTGCTATATTTCTGGGAAATGGGTCATCTTCACAGGAGTACAACTTCAAAGCAGCACTAACTATGCTGCAAAACAGACACACATACTGCTGAATATTGCATTTTGACCAAATGTGGCTGTGGTTACAATGATACACCTATAAGAAGTCAGTGATGAATGCAGGTTCATTCCTGTTTGCACAAAGTAATCGAGGCAGGGTAACCACAACAGCAGAAAGGACAGTATTTTATATTCGACTAACAATAAGTGGGTTTCAATTAATTTCCTCACAAATGGTGAGTCATCTCTAGCTCCAAAAGAACTGCTGGAGGCCAATTAATTCATGACTTGAATTATGAATGCAACCTCTATAATAGGATATGTATGTGGAATACAGAACATTGATTTCAAAGGTTTGGATACCCTTTCAAACAGGATATAAGACACAGGACATCACTGCTTGGCGGAGGTGAGTCTATATAACGCTTTTCCTGTTCAATTTTAATCTATTTCCTTTGAATGCAATCCATAAATTCTGAGCAGTATTCCTTGATGTTTTTGCATGCAACTAAATTGGAGTTTCAACAGAAATGTATGTTGTTGTGGACTGAACATCCCTGGGATTCCAGCTCTTGAAAGAGATCTCCTTTTCCACAGTGGCCTGCCTTGGTCCCTGTCGTTATTTGTTTCTAATGTTCATGAATGCCTTTCCCGGGTCTGCTCCTGTCTACCCCTGGGAAAAAGGTTCGGGGTCACTTGACACCCATCCCAGTCTTTCTGATGGATGTCTTCCAATCTCCCTCACCTTGTTGGGGAGCTATTGTGAACTACCTGGCTGCTTTAACACTCCCTCTAGGACTGTGGTAGGGAGGCTGGGCTCATCCTAACTCCCCTATCGCCTGCTCACAGATACCCGAGCTGACTGGAGCTACACCTTATCCTGTTCTTACAAACATCACTGCAAACAAGCTCTGTGTTAGGAGATACAATGGCTTTGCTATTTAGAGAAGTGTGTAATTACATCAGTAATGACTTAGTAACAACATACCTAATACCTTCGCAGTTACGCAATGGTGTCGTTGTAGCCAACACAGGTAATACCTCACACCAATGTAGAAAAACAATATTGATATTCAGCCACTTATTCAGCGACACTTACTTAAGGTGCACTATGGGGCATCAGAATTATATTCTAAGGCCCTACCTAACAAATGTATTTTAACAAGAGCATGACACGATGCACTAAATTACACTGTATGATTCTATGAGTAATGGCATTATGAGGCTCCACTATACAGCTAAGTTTGTCCTTGCTAAGATTACTATGAATTTCAATGAGGAAATTAGCCCAGAGAAATTTCCTGAAAGTGCACCAATTCTATCTCATACTATAGGGGCACGAGGGGAAATATGTGCTTTTACCTCAGTGCTGAGCTTAAATAGTGCTGAAATACAAGCGATCATGTGTTCCACACTGTGCTGGAAGACTCTGAGGCAGCCGACAGCTAAAATCCCACTGCGGTGTAAGATCCTATGACTTGATATCAGCTTTGTTAGCTGCAAAGACTAAATTAGAACCACAAGGTCTGAGAAACAGACAGCATGACATAAAATGTTAAACAAACTATTATCCCATGTGCAAATGAACAAATAATAAGACTTTCTTCACTTAAATAGTTTTGATTTATACATGTACATATATACAATATATATACATATATATACAATATATACAATAGTGTAGACAGACAAGCACATTTATATCATTTTGTTGAACAGAAAAATACATAGGTGAGTGGCATAGCTCATCACTGTGTCATAATTCAGTCCATTATCTATATAATCATGTATTATGTGAATCAATGCTCAGTGCTCTGATGCTTATAATGCACAACGTAATGTGTTCACGTTAATTGAAATGCTACTACTGGCCTGCGTGTTTCCATTAGTGTTCAATGCACTGCAACAAAATGATACATAAATTAATTGAATGGAAGATCAAACATATCAATCAATCAATCAATGTTTGTTTGAGTGCAGTAATATCGCATTTCTTCTGAACATCACTCAGCTGTTGCTGAATATGGAAAGCATTGTGTCTCTCTACATGCATGTAATAGAATGGATTTAGTTACAGCCCATGATAATCACATTTTTGCAGCATTTTCCATTTGGCATTAGCTGGACCCTAATGATTTCCCTTGATGCTGAGCTAAACCAGCCACGGCAACAAGTTTCCTTATCACCGTGATTGCTGTATTGGATTACATGCTGTGGCTTTTGGTAAGGGGAAGTATTATAAGGCAAACCCCAAAAATAGTCCTATACTAGGCCAAAATTTGGTTAATGTCAATGATTGAGCTGTGAGTTGCATTAAATTTGTCACATTTTCAAAATCGTTCTTCAAAGAGGAACTACATAGAGATAGAGAGAGAGAGAGAGAGAGAGAGAGAAAGAGAGATACTGAACTGTAGCATCTCTCTGTAATTCTGTGTCTGGGGGACATTCTGACATTGAAACACCCAAGAAGGGCCTTGAAAACAAATTCTATTTCTGCTAAAATTTTAAACACAACTCCCTGCCACCTGTGCACTGACCACCCCATGGCCACCACTGCTAAAAGACATCCTACGGCCTACAATCGCCCCTATGAAACACAGAAAAGTTGAATTCATAAACAAAGCCTATTCATCTGATCATCCCCCAAATTTTGGCCTCCAAAGATGATCTCTGAACAGAAAAGGAGTATTTGGGGGGAAATTGTTTGCAATACCTGAAGTCTTTCCCATCAGCATTACAATGTTATATTGGACACTCCTATATATAAAATCCTTTGCTCCCAGGGTAGAAACATCTCCCTCTGTCAGTGTTTATCAAAATTTAATTATACCTCACTGAAGGCCACAGTTAATAGGATTGTGCAGAGGAATACATTCCTTATCATTGAATTACACCCCAACTCTACATTACAACACTTGGCTCATTTCAGGCCGTGTAACGATGGTGAATTCAATTACAATGTGCTGCAAGTCAAAGCACTTTATTACTGTTGTGGCCCACTGCACAAAAGCAGACTCACTGAAGTAAATCACTTAAGTAGTTGCCGATTTCAGGTCAGCTCATATTCATCTGATAGTATACTGTAATGTAACCCATTTTTAACAAATATGACTAGATTGCAAATGTCTAACACAGGTTCTAGCGTTTGTGCATCATTTATTTTATGAATAACTTTCTATATTTACATTTAGGTCAATATTCCAGTAAGTACTTGTTTTCCTTCTGCATTGCCAAGCCCAGAGAGTAAATACAACTCTGTGAACTGCTTTCTAGGACTGGAACTAGCTACAGCATGTTGCAAAAGCCTGTTGGAAGTAGCATGATATCATGTGCAGAGTATTAGTGCTCAACATTACAGATGAGGGAAAGCTATGTAGTGAGCCCAAATTTAAATGGCAGCAGATAAGTCACTGAGGAAATGGAGTTTAATGCTAGCTGATGTGGTAGAATAGACTGTGGCTAGGTTTGAGGGAAGCAGCAGACTACTGTTGCTTTGGGATTTTGACAACAGATGATGATGAGGAGGAAGGGTGAGATAGGGAATAATGAAAGAGGAAAGGGGAAAGGAGAGACTGAATGAAAGAAAAACACATTTAACTGAAATTTATCGTCACATTGTGTGTGCGGGCGTGCGTATGTGTGTGTGTGTGTGTGTGTGTGTGTGTGTGTGTAAATACAGCAATACATCCACTGAAGGAAAATGAAGTACTTCATCACATGAGA
>CABFOQ010010334.1:9092-34443 GCA_900660455.1 Gephyroberyx darwinii | reverse complement strand
CTCTAGGGGTTAGCTGCTGGGATGTAAACACACGCTTGCCGCAGGTGTGTTCAAAACCCCTCAACCAAGCGTGTTACCAGAGAGTAATAGCAAATGGTGTCACTGTGCCCATAGCCATTCTAAAGGATTTGACCTGGCCATGAAACATGAGTCACCTGATCCTATTAGTGGGAATCAATTATGCATTTCCCTTCCCCTGACTGGCTGGATCCCTAAAACAGACTGCTCACCAACACACTAACATAAGTGTGTAAGTGTGGGATGGGGGCCGGGGGCCACACATGACATATCGCACATAAACTCACTGGTCTGTGTGTTTTATGGAGGTTGTGACTTAAAGTGTAAGCATAACACCTGCAATTTCCAGATCAAACATAGACACAACAACCCCACAGATTTCTATGTAGACAAACTCACACAAAGTTTATTAAAAATAAATAAATAAATAAATAAAAAATCAAGCCACTTGCATACACATGCATCAAGTTGGCAATTCTGCAAACACACCGTGTTTACAATCCCTTGTGCATCATCCACAGTCATCCTCCCCTGAACAAAAACACACA
The DNA here is from genome assembly GCA_900660455.1 of Gephyroberyx darwinii. Classification (NCBI taxonomy): domain Eukaryota; kingdom Metazoa; phylum Chordata; class Actinopteri; order Trachichthyiformes; family Trachichthyidae; genus Gephyroberyx; species Gephyroberyx darwinii. Next base: position 33,877 of record CABFOQ010010334.1, on the reverse strand, counting down.
CACATAAATGCCAGAAGTGCCCCTATTTATATCCTGCAAGAGCTTACGATAACAACTTGGGTAAATGTGCATGGTGCTTACTGCGCTGTTTCTACTAAAGACTGTTGATCTGACTTACTCTTACTCTATGGCCACTGGGGGAAAACACATTAATGATTGCACCTCTCTAAAACATTAAACAGGCAGGCCAAAATGATCAACAAAAAATGGGGAGGTTCACAATGCCTCAAGTGCCTTCTGTAGGTTAAGACTGCACTTTTCAATAGAAGAAGAAATTGAGTCTGGATAAATTAGGACGTATCAGAGAAAGTGTTTTAGATCAAGGGCCCCTAAAGAGATACACATGAGGCGACAAACCCCCATTGATCAAATTTTGTTCTAGGGAGCTCCATCTGAGAAGATTTTCATTGGTAGATATGATTTAGTACAGAACTGGATATCTATCTGTATTGTAGGTGGGGTGAGAACAATAGTGGGTGGAGTGAAACCTGTGACAGTCATCCATTGACATTCTCATTGTGCTAACATGTTGGGAGTGAAATTAAACTAATCCACATTGTGCTGGGTTAGGGTTACAAACCCAGAACCCAGTTTGGGAACCACTGATTTTAGATTACCATTACAGTCACACTGGCAGGAATCTAAATCTGTGGCAGGAGAAGGAAACAAAAAGACTGTTATACTATGCACTAGGAGCTGGCTGGCTCCCACCCAGCCAGAGAAAGTTTTTATCAGGTGGTTTGGCTTCCCAGAGCTGTACAGTAACAGTCATGTTTCTCAATGAAACTTTGACCATCACGTCACCACCAGCTGGCCACTGACGATAAGATGACAGTATGACTGAGTAGCTGCTTGGCCTTTAGGCAATACGTGGTGCAGCTAGCTGTATACAAAGTGCCGGGGGACAGACACACCTCTTCACCAGTGGAATAACAATACATTCAAGTACTTTCTCATTTCTGAAATACCTTGGGTCTTGGGTAAACCAGAGCTAGCTTATTGGCTAACGCATGTTGGCTGGCTTCAGATTAGTTTGTAAGCGTCTAGCTAGCTTACCATGCCAATTTAAGTTTGGCGTCTATTCGCTTAGTTGGTATTAACACTATTTACCAGAATATGAAGCAAGGCAAGCCCATATTAAGACGAGTCAGCAAATGGGAGAGAGTATTGTGTCGTTAACTAGCAGAAATATCGTCTTGTAGTGACTAACGTTATTAAGACTACTTGTGGGCCTTCTCCTGGCTGGCTGACCGGGCTTAGTGATGCTGCAGGACTGTCAACCTTAGCCTAGCACGGTAAGGACTGTAGCACACAGCTAGCATAACGGCTAACGTTACCTTGGTCTTGACGTGTTCCATGTCCCACGCCGGCCGCAGTTCTTTAATGAGCCTCATCGCCCCATCCGTCACGTTGTGTTCATCCACGAAAATTGGGATTTTTTTAATTACCGGAGACCCAACGGGCACATGTATTTCCGTCTCCATCCCGTGGGCAGTTTGTCTTTAATCTTCCGACTCTTTGACAGATATTTCTAGAAATTGGAGCATGCACTTGGAGCAAGTGTTGGCTGGCTGTAAACCGTTTTGGACTGAATGACTGGTCGGCACCGGTTCTGTTGGAGAGACGTATTCTAGCTTGTTAGCTGTGACAATGAGGAAGGCACGACCCAAGTGGAGATGCAGGGATGAAATTGCCGGTGTGGATGCTCGTCGCCGGTTTTCTTGGCCAACTGCACGATTTCCTCCTACGTTGCTCCGCCCGCCCAGGATCATCCGATTGTCCGGCGGCAGGAACGCTCAACACCAGATGACAACCGAACACGCCCATCATTTCCGAGTCATTCCGAGTAGACCCGAGGTTTTGTCGAGTGTACATTACCGCTTCGTGCAAAAATACAGATCAGTCATTTTATGTTTTTGCATTCATTTGTTTTGCCTGAAGAAGCCTAACAAAGTAGTCGCCAGTCAAACAGTAGTTGAAAAACAGATCATTAACGTAGTCCAGCGGTAGCGACCGGTAGCGGCGCATGACACGAACACACCCACCATTCCGAATCCGAGTATGTCCGAGTAGACCCGAAGCTGTACCGAGTGTACTTAACAGCTTAACGAGAGAGAGAATGAATGAGAATATATATGTATATAAATATATATATATATATAGCATCAAGACAAACATTAAAGTTGCAGCCCAACAACATGCAACAATGTGTGGAGTCAAAATACAGTCCCAGGTGCATGAAATGAAGAGCAACGATAAAACATAAACCACACATGGATGACAATACCAATTCTCAGCCAAAGGGTGGCAGTATAGTGCTAGACGTGTGTGACGAGGAACCATAGCTAAGGTCTGCCCTGAATGATGACTTCAGCGTGGGCTTCTGATTCTGATGGAGAACCCTCTGATTCTGAATGCTGTAAAAGTGTCCCAGGAACTCCAGTTTGAGATGTTTGTTGTTTGTCTGCACTTTTTTTTTTTTTTTTTTTACCTTATTGCACGTTTACCTCAGCACTGGTTCTGCTCTTAGATGCTTGTTTAGGAAAGAAATGCACTTACGATTTCTGGTGACTAGTAGTTCTCTACCTACCTATGTTGCACTTATTGTAAGTCGCTTTGGATAAAAGTGTCTGCTAAATGACTGTAATGTAATGTAATGTAATGTAAATGTTCCGTAGGTGGGGAGAAACCTCTGAAGAATAGTTATTGTTATACGTTCTGTCCTGTTCCTGCCTTATACGAACTTAAAGTGAATGCAATAATAGCAAAATTAAACTATTCCTCATTTTGTTGGGGACACCCTCGAACTCCCTCAAGGACCCGTGGCACTGTTCTATGAAACAAATCTGCCTGTAGGAGACATCTTGTCAACATGTCACTTGTCTGCCAGTGCCTTGGCTCTTGGAACTCAGAAAGGCCTAAATGGCCACGACTCAGCGCTGCCTATCACTGGGGAGCTTGAAGAATAAGGCAAGCAGAACAGGGGTGAGGGGCAAGGAAGGAAGGCATGGTAACATTAACTCTGCTCAAACCTGTTGCCGTCCCTAGAATCAAGAAGCAAGAGTTTGGCCAGTGTGTGCGGCTAAGCCAGACCGAGGTGAATACATAAAGAACTACAGTATTCCTTTAAAAGGCTTTGAGTCAGGCTAACCTATGAGAAATTAATCTTAAACTGAAGGTGTTGAGCTAACATGACCTTTTTCAAATCAACTGATCTGAACCAAATCAGTTGCTATGGTATTGACTATTGGTTAGGAGGAAGCTCATCTTCACCTATTCAAACTCTTGTGCAGACAGGAGGTTTCACTGAGTCCACTATTTTGGTTGAAGCGTCCCTTATTTCCCCTTTCTAGATTCTTCCACTTGGCTGAATTTATAATAATCTTTCCCTCATTTCTCTGTGTTGAACTACATTTTTATTTCAACATATATTCAGACAGTTTTACAAATGCACGTATTTACATAGATGTTGACAAACGCAGCATGTGTGCAACTGCTTCATTTTGAGAATATGGACTGCAGTGGATGAGTCTGCAGTTTTGACGTAAGCTCAGCCTTTGACACAACACTTTTACCGATCTGCCTTTCTAATTTAAAGATTGAGAAATTAAGTGTGTATATCTGAGACTATTCTGGCCTCACCTCTCAACCTGACAGCTTTATCTCTCCCATCAATCCCATCAATAATAGTTGCAAATGTAGTTAGTCACCCTCCAGGAATCAAATTGGATGTCTCATAACTTCTTAAAACTAAATGCAGAAAAATCTGAAGTTATTATTATTGGTCCAGACACTTCAATTGCACATATCGCACAACATCTTGGCCCTTTGTCCACTAACGTCTCCCCAAGCTGCAGAAATCTGGCCGTCATCTTTGACAAACAGCTGAATCACAGCCCATTGTGCAATCCTGTTTCTTACTCTGATCTTACATATTTTCCGTAGATGTATTTCTTTCAAACATGAACCTAGAAATTGTTATTCATGCTTTTATCACATTTCGCCTTGACTATTGTAATTCATTGTATACCTGCCTAAGTCAGCAAAATCTTTCTAGACTGCCTAGTCCAGAATTCTGCAGCCAGACTCCTCACAAGGACCAGCAAGAGAGAACACATTACTCCTGTTTTAGCTGCCCTTCACTGGCTGCCTGTTCGTTTTAGGATGATTTTAAGATTTTACTAATTATTTTCAAGCCACTTGCAGGTCTTGCACCCAGCTACATCACCGAGCTTTTAACCCCTTTCGAGCTAGTCGCTGCCCGAGATCCTCCAGCAGGGTGTTCCTGGTCATTCCTCAAGCAAAATTAAAGACTAAGGGTGATCAAACGTTTGCCATCAGGGCCCCTAAACTCTGGAATGACCTGCCTGAGGAGATCAGGCTTGTCAGCTGTGTCTTCTTTTAAATCTCTTTTAAAAACACATCTTTTTAAACATGCTTTTACCTAATTTCATCCCACTCTGGTAACCATTTTTGATTGAATTACACGTTGTGTTGTCCTTGTACAGCTTGAATTTGCTTCTTCTTCCTCTTTTATTGTCTGAGCTACAATTCTGTGCCAAATGTCTTTATATATATATTTTTTTATTCTTTGTATTTTATTATCATCTATTTTATGTTATGCCTTTATTCCTGTTTCTTGGCTGTTTCTTTTTACTCCTGTAAAGCACTTTGTAACTCTGTTCTATAGTAATAATAAAGTTATTATTTGCAGTAGTAGTAAAGCCAGAGTAAAGACAGTTGGACGTTAAACCTCCGCTCCAAGAGGAAGCGAATGACGTCACACGCACGCGTCACATCAGCCGGAGCTACTTGCTATTGCGGAAGTAAACAAAACAACGTGCAAAAACGGAGGATGGACGAGAACGGCAATTTCGAGTAGGACTTACAGTTCGTACTCACAAAATACTACACTGAATTGAAAGTTTTGGAAACATTTTCAAACAGAGGCTTTGCGTTCTCTTTACCACCTGGAGCAGGATTTTATATTGATGTTGCCAAAAGGCTAAAATCCCAAATTTTACGGAAGCGTAATGCATTCACTTGAGAAAAAAATGTTTGTCCTGTTTTTCTGAATTAATGAGATTACTATCTCAGAATTCTGATAAAAGTTTTCATGGAAAAAAATTGCTGTTTTGAGATACCTCAAAATCCTGCGAGCAGCTCTCACCTGCATGGAGTACGGTTGCTGCTACTAATCAGGCTGGCCCTCCAACAGTGCTATGTGATTTCAAGTACGGGGTCAATACAGGTAAGGTATCTAAGGTATTAAGTTACATGCCAAATTATGTCAGCTAGGCTGATTAGCAGGTTGCTTTTGGCCTCTTGGTAGGTTCCTAGGTTGGTAGGTTGGGCCCCCTGATCTGGACAAGGTCTTGGTGATGCCATACTTCTAAAACTAATTGATTTTAGACTTCATGGTGTAGCTGGGCATATTTAAGATTTTTGAAATGTTTTTATGTCCCTCCCCTGATGTGAACCTTTCAACAATATCAAATGCTCCTGGTTTCCCATGCTTGTCTCTACACAATGACTCAGTCTGATTGAATGGGTTTTCATTTCAGGCCTGTAAAATTTGAAAGGGTGTGTAGATTTTTGATATCCTCTGTACATATTCAGATTTGATGTTTCATGTTTACCAAGTGACATTTTTTTAAACAACCATTCCAATGAAATCTGTTCATAAAATAGGGAGGTATATTATTCATATAAAAAGGAGATACATTTTCTTTCATTATTTACATCAGAGGTTATTGAACATTAACAGTGATGGACCCAAACTGAACAAAACTAAATTTGTTCAGAACACAAACAAGCACTCTTGACATGTGTGAACCAAAGAGAAAGAGCAACCCATTTGGGCCTCAACTCCAACAATTTATTATGCAATTTAATGAAAACATAGCCAATTTAAAAACACAAACAAATAGATAATCTTTTCAAGCACAAAAAATGCATTAAAAGCTTGGATTCTTTCCCAAAAATGAGGTATGCAGGATGACGCAAATTATATCCTTTACCCATGTTTGTACCCTTGGTCCTCATTGTATGGCAAAAGGAAATCTGTTCAGAGTAAGAGCCACAAATACAGACAAGCAACCTGATTGACTTCACATCTGCTAATCAAAAAGCTATGTGCATACTGCATGAATGCTTTTCTTTTTAGGCTTCAAATGATTTGGATGTTATTCCTTAAAAGTAGGGGCAGTAAAGAAGGAGGGGTCAGCAATTACCATGCATCATGATATTTGTAGTGTTCATGTGGAAGGATCCCTTTACACAGGGCCAGAATCAGGGAGCCCAACACAGAAAGTCACAGTGGGAATGGAAAATCACACTAATGAATACCAGCGACTTAGCTTGCTGATGATGGTAACTGTTCTACCAAATCGTCAGTAGTTTTAGTGGTTCAAAAAAAATGTCTACAGCCACCTTGATGCTTGATTTCTCAACAGCTAGCATGAATTCCCCATATCAAAAGATCAGCATCCACATGTGTTAGCTAAATATACTCCGTATGGCCAGACCACACTTTCCTCCTGGTTTCTTCCATTTCTTCCCCTTCCATCACTCCATCACCTCAAGAAACACGAGTCTTCTGGCCACATCCTCCTCACCATATTTCTCCTGGAGCTGCTGGCGTACCACAGGGTCAGCTGACAGCAGGAGACTGTCGTCGCGGCGATTCCAAAACAGTCCCGGGATGGAGGAGGGAGTCAGGAGGAGACGCAGCGCGGCGGAGAAGTCTCCACTGGTCTTCAACAGGGCCTTGGTCACACTCACCAGGTCCTGCAAAAGGGATGGTTAAGAGAGATTAGATTTGAAACAGACAGAGAGAGAGAGAGAGGCAACAGTCATTACAACACTTACTGTTTCACACAAAGTAGTAAGTCAACCACGTTAAAGTCATGAGCAATCATCAGGAAAACATGAAATGCAGCCCTGTGTGTGCTGCTGGTCTCCTTGCTGTTAAGAAATATATAACATGAAGTGTAAATTGTACTGCGATAACGAGAGTGCATGTGTTGTACCTGCTTTGTCTGTTTCATCAGCCCTCTGATTCGCTGCTTGTCCTCTTCCAACTGCACCTGAGTCAGTGAAATTGCAGCGTCTTTGTTCATTACTAGGTGGGAGACGGAGGGAGCTGCTGTATTTTTATCAATGATTGACTGAGACTCTTCTTCCTGAGATTCACTCTCAAATATGAAGAGGTGGGCCTTGGAGGTGGAAGGAATCTGCTGATCGACTGCAGGCAAAGGACAGACTGCTTCCGGTCGGTGATTACTCTCCTGGAGGCTAGGTCCAGGTCCAGGTCCAGGTCCAGGTCCAGGTCCATGATGTGGGGCAGCAGCTGTGGCAGCAGTAGCTGAAGTGGGGAGGGGGGTTTCGGTCGGCCTAGCTTGTATTGCCTCCGTTTCAGCCGGCTTTTGGAGATCTGTATTTTCATCTTGATCAGACTAGAAGATAAAAACATAACAGTCTAAATCCTTATCGGAGAACTCCTACACCCCCACAAAGATGGCACGGAAAAGTATTTGATACACTCTGCAAGGGAAGATTGAAGTTTATATATAGAGAAGTATCATGTACTGGTTCAAAAAAAGTGATGTGCATTTGCATTCTGTATCAATAATGAATTTGTTATAGGACATTGATCATTATAAACATAACATTAAAAATCTATCTCACCTCACTTTGATCTTCAAACTCTTTTGTTGCCATCTCCAGGATCCCCAACTTTCTCTTTTCTTTTTTCTTCCCTCCTTTCGCTGCTTCTTTCTGGGTCACTGCATTACCTTCCTCACCTGAGAAACACACACAAGAGATTGTTTGAGTCGAGGAGAGGAGAGGAGATCCTGTGCTCTGCCTGGCTGAGCGTTTAGTTCATCGGTAGCATCAAAGCGGGCCAGTGATACTGATAGAAGTAGTAGTAGAAGTGATAAACCTGCTTGCGTCTTCTTCGAGGGTGTAGTTTGTCCCTTCTCCTCGTTCTCTGCCACCGTTTCCCCACTGTCCCTTCTGGCTCTCTTAGGACTGGGCTCTTCTTCTGATGTGGCATTTTGAAGATCGGGCTCGTCTGTTGGTCTCGTTTTCTTTGAGGGCTGAGGTGATGATGCAGCTTTCTGAGGAGAACGAACAGATGATGATCTGAGCTTTACTCCAGGCGGTGATGGCGGTGACTCCTCGGGCTCAAGCTGCCTTCGTGCGGATCGACGCTGAGGTTGGACCGGCGTAGGGGACGCCGTCTGCTTCTTCTGCTTTTTCTGAGAAGGAGGAGTGTCTGGCAGAGGTTCAGGCTGAGCTGGTGGAGAGTCCTCCGGCATCACCTCTGGGTCTGAGGAGCTGCTCGTTGGTGGTTCTCCAGGTTCTGGTTGTGTCGTCTCAGCCGGTATGGGTTGGGCATCTGTCTGTGGGTGCAAACAAGGTGCCTCTTGTTCGGGGGCACTGGATGTTTGAGCTTCTACAGGTTCTAGTTGTGTGCTCTCAGCCGGTATGGGTTGGGCATCCGTCTGTGGAGACAGCTGTTCTGTTTAGTTCAATCAAGTTGACTTTTATCAAACCATATACATACGTCTTTAAATCATTAACTACGTAAGCTATGCTTAATTTCAACTATGGTGCTTGATATAACCACCTGTGGCACCTACCTGTGTTAGATCCGTCACTGCTGTATCAGCTGAAGATGATGATGCCTGAGGAGGAAGGTCGTCTTTGTCACAGGAGGGTTTTTCAACGTGTGTCTCCTGGTTTTCTTCAACCTGCGAGTAGACAACCCAGAGGTGTCAACCATTTATCTATTAACGATGTGACTTTGAGCAGTCTATTCCAAAGCTGATGACTTGAATGGAAACTGTGCTTTTGAACCACAGAGATGATCTACAGCACCTGCAGAAGGTTGCAGACAGGGTCCATGAATGCGTCGTAACCTAAATTTAACCACTAACACCACTGAAACATGTATTGGTTTGTCAGAGAACCAATACACACAGCACCATGAGCTGAGGAACATTAGCCACAACTCTGCTTACAGGAAGGAACTGTCATTTTGAAAGTAAACCTATGCTATCAAAAAAATAATAAACTGTCAAAGCAGATGTAGATGTAGATGTAGTTTGTGAAGGCTGTTACATAAAGAGCTGAGAAGCATTCTCTATAAAACTTAAAATGGTTTCCATTTCTGTCGTTTCTTTTTTAAATGATTACGTAAGACTTGTGATGTTTCAGTAGATAGAATATGTGAAACACCATCTATAAAGCCTGAATTTGTCTGTATGATGCTTGAGTTTGTTCACAAGTATTTTTATGCTGTACACAACTGCAGTGCTTGACCCTTGAATGAAAACAGGTATCAGTGACAATTAATGCCCTTTGACTCCCGTTCAAATTCCATATCAACCGTGATTCTGGTCTTCTGAAGAGGACATCTTCTATATAATGTTTTCAATAATTGTACATCACTGACAACACCTACTTCCAACTAATTACCTCGGCCTCTCCCTCCGTCGTCTCCTCCTCTTCTACTTCCAGTTGTCTGTGAGACAGTTGCATCTTATAACGGTATTTCATCGACTGCCAACTGTGATTGGTCACATTCTTTTTCGCCATTTCTTGCCACAACCGGTTCCCCCCGACCTCGGTCTTGTGTTTGCTGATGTACCTCAATATGGCAGCATCCTCCTCTGGGCTGTAGGCTACCCTGCCTATTTGTTAGAAAAGAATAACAGCAAGTATAAACATCAGTGTCTTACGACAAATAAGAGTCCTACAAAATCAGAATTTCACAATAAATGCTGAGGAGAGTTCACACCTTGTAATGACACAAGGGTTACAGCTTATTTGAAATTACTTCGCTTTACTACTTTACTACTACTAAGAACTACTTTTTTAAATTTACTGCCCGAGTCTGGGCATGTTAGCATTGGAGCAGTGGCAAAATAAATGTAGACAAATTTCACCGTGTTCCTCACAAAGTGCAGCGTTGGGGTCTTATGTCACAGGTTACCTTGTGGGCTGCCAGTACAGCTCTGCTTGTTCTGTCTGGTCAAGCGTCTCTGAACGCTTTCAGGACTAATCCTGTAGTCCTCCACGTCCAGCTGCAGATTCTTCTCGATACAGTCCTGAATGTATTGGGTGGACACGTACCTGGGCAAAGAGCAGAATGGCAACCCTAATTACAGCTGTGGACATTTGGAATTAGACAGTAAGAAAACAGCACAAGGTAAATCATGTGTTGTTATATAGTAACTACTCTTACTAACAAATGGAACTATTCCACTGATGTTATACATGGTTTGGGTTATAGTGCTACAACCTCTATGCTGTATTGATCCCCAGCTCCCCATATTTCTATGTGGAGTTTGCATGTGTTTGTGTGTTTCCTCCCACAGTCCAAAGACATGCAAGCCAGGTGGAATGGAGACTATAAATTGCCCTTAAGTATGAATATGAGTGTGAGCGCCTGTGTATGTTGGCTCTGTGATGGACTGGTGACCCAATGTCTGCTGGGATAGGGCCCAGCCAGGATTTAGCAGAAACGAATAACTGAAATGATTGATATAACCAATCAAGAAGGGAGACACTTCTGAGAAAGACAGTGGGCGCCGTGCGTGTAGATTCACACAGTAATTCACAGTAATTCGCACTTTTCAGCTACACTGGTCTAAAAAGGTAGATTTGTTTCCAAATCGTTGTTAAAATAAACTCTCAGAAACAGCCCATTCCATATACCATGTAAGCACACTATTTGCCCTACTGCACAAGTGCTACATGGCCCAGATAAACCCAACAGGCCTTATACGGGACAATGGATAAGCCACTTTTTTCCTGACACAAACTCTTGCTAATACTATCCCAAACCACATCCAGCACCTACCAGTGAGCAGTACTTTCTGGAAAAGATCCAGCTTCCTCAGGGTCAGCTAGCAGGATGGCCCCTGGCTGCTGGGCCTTGCACACTATGCCTCCCCCAGCCTTGATGCGGGGCAGGAGCTGGACTTTGACAGGACCCGGACGCAGGAAAAAACGCATGGGTTCCCCGTCCACGGTCATGAAGAGAACCCGGGAAATAAGGGATACGCCCCCATCCTCCTCCTTTTTGGATGGCATAGTCGGGATCTCTCACCTAGAAGAGGGGGCGTTCTTATAGATAGCATTTATTACAGCAACAATATCAAAGATGGTGTTTTGTAGCGTGATTATGGGTATGACCCTAATGGGTACCATGAAGTACTTATAATAACAGTGAAGAACACCCTTGCAGGTATTATTGCCATATTGTAAAAGATGTTTTAACCATCTTATACTGTATCTCTAGTTCTAATGGGAAGTGCAGTTTCTGTGCACACCTGACCCCTAAACTGTCACGTTAGGGGTTAGACGCAAATGTTGCATAACCCGAAGGTTGTTCAATGTTGTTGTTTTAGAGAGGTAACAACCACTGTATTAGGCAACTAAAAAAAGCAGTTGTTGGTCATTGTATTTGTTTTCTAGGGATTACACCAGACCCCTTCGAAAGCTGATAAGCAACAAATTAACATCGTGAGAGCAGCTTGTGGACTGATATTAACATTTTTACAAGTTGCACAGCAAATGAGGCAGCAAGAAACATTTGGACAAGCATTATGGACGCGACCGAGCTCGAAGAACAGGCATTCCGATTCAAATCAATGTTAGTGGATGGTATACTGTCTTCAAGCATGTTTTTAATACTTTCGTTGCAACAATAATGTTGCTAACTTGTACTAACGTTAGATGTCCGTTGGAAGCAGTGGCTAAGGCGGGTTAGCATGTTAGCTTTAATTTAGGAAATTATATATCCAGAAGAAAGCGTCTAGCTCATTGTAAAGAGAAAATAACTGCTTATATAGATAGATTAGATGGATCAGTAAACTCAAAACTTGCCCGTTAATTTGTAGTCATGTTTTCCCGCGACACACTAAAACAAAACTTCCGGCTTCCCAATGTGACACTGCGCATGTCTGGCTCTTTCTTGTTCGGCGTGTTGTTCGACACGACGCATTACCGCCACCTGGCGTTGGTTTACGACGCAGACTTATTTTTTTTCAGTCTTCAGATCCATATTGTGGCAGATTATAGTTTGCCTATTTCAAACTTGCAAACACTTTAAAGACAAACACAACTTACCCCCCACTTACCCCCAACCTCCGCTATCAAAACTCTTATATAAATATGAAAGTAACATGGCTAAGACAAAACCACAACACAATTGAATCACAACAGGTGGTGACAAGTTCTGGGTCATCTACACAAGGTAAAATAAATGTGTCTTTGTGGACCCACTGAGGGTGAGATGCATTATATTACATTTTAGGCATTTAGTTGATGCTCCTATTCAGAGCCATAGTGCCCTGACAATATTCCTTTGACAGTCATGGGGGCGGGACGGCAGCCAGTAAGGACCTTCCTCCTAAAGCTATAGTGCCACTGAACCCTACTCACATGGATTAATGTGGATTATGGAGGGTCAAAGGCTCCACACACGCACACACACACACACACACACACACACACACACACACACACACACACACATACATAAACTCAAGTCAGAGTGCTGGTGAGCTTATGTTCACAATACAGTAGACAAACTTCTCTTCCATGACAAACAACCCCACTGTACTGGAGCTTTGCCTTCTCAAAGGGACGTACAAAAGTACTCATCGCATTTCAGGAATTCGACACATAAACAGTATCTGTCCTGTGGGAGACGCCACGTCTTATTAATGGATTGTCCCCCTGAGGCAGGTACTGCTTGAGAGAGGCGTGATGGATAGTTGCTGCATTGATGTCACCACCTCATTACGGAGTTCAAAGACAAACTAAAGCTGCTATGCACAATCTAGAGAAAGGAATGCTTGAAAAAAGATTTAACTTCTGAGATAGGATCGTGGAAGAAAATGCTCCAACATTTTATCAACACAAATTTGGATGTGAGGTTTGAGAAACTGTGACTTACTTTAGCACCTACTCAGTGTTGTATTGACGTGGTTCAATTCCCCAAAATCGATCAGAAAATGAATGATGGTAATAATAGTATTTTTATTCTCTTTCTTATAACCCATTTAGGTATACACTGTAATTTCTCATAATGTCACCACTGCATCATCACTGTTAGCAGTACAGCTTTAAACTTCACCCAGTCGGTTTAAGCCAGGAGGCCATGGGAAGGATGGGGCCGGCCTGTTTACTGTAAAACCTCATTGACTTTGCCTCCTTCACAGTCCTGACAGCTCCGTTATTGTGATTGGCCTCTATTGTTCCGCTCCATCTTCCACCCAACCAGCTGAAACAATACAGCAGCCATTGAGACGCCGTAACTCCTCCAAATGAATGCGTGTTTGTGCGCAATCTGTAATAATTACCGACTGCGGATGGTCACTGATAGGAAATAATCAGCTTGTTTCTTAGCCGTCATCACGCTGTAGGGAGTGGATGTGCAGGCGGCCAGGTCAGTGCAGCACAATTTGGGTTTGGTTTGGCTCAGGAACTGACTCAGGGAAATTCCCCTACTGTGCCACTCAGTAGTTGTTGCAAGCCTGTAGAGGGAGATATTGTTACAGTGCTTGCTTTGCTGAACGCCAGGGATGTCAATCAAAACAAATCTGTACGGTAGATATAGGGACCTATTGGTGCGGTCCAACATAATGGATTATATTCTTATCACAATAAAGTGTCCTGTAATCTGATCTAATCTGGTGCATCATCTTTCTGCTTCAGAAATCCATATAACAGTCTCACTTGTTGAAACTTCAGCTGCTGGGATCTAGAAAAAGACCTTGACATCTTGCTAAAACATCAGGACGGTGAGTCACACCGCAGCCTCCCAGGGGAAGGTAGAGCTCCAAAGATGGGGATGTTTTGCCTGGTCACTGGTGTGGTATGATCCTCCCTGCAGATGTCCTGCTTGGGTAAAACTAAGCTACAGGGTAAAGGGCAATAAGGTCCGGGGTCACTCTGACTTGGCATCATGGGTGAAGCTGTTTCATGTCCCTTTTGACGCCATAAGCAACACGCCATTCTGCCTTCTCCGCAATATTTCTCTTGATAAACCATGGCTAGGATCACTTTTGCTCGGGGAAGCTAGTGAGGTCTGTTTGTCTTACCCTCGTTTTGTCGGCTAGTGCCAGGCCCTCCCTTAGTGACTTTTAGCCCAATTTCAGACCGATTTGTCCATTCTGCATGCCTCTCAAGACCGGGTAGAGCCTCAGTGTGCAAGGGGTTAAAAACTCTGATTCAGTTTGGGCACTTCAGATTATTATAACAAGACAAGTCTGGAAGGACATCAAACATAAACACATAAATCTGATGGCAAAAACTGGCAGCAGCCAATGAGAGTTGAGGAAAAATGCATGCTGATACTTTCCAATCAGGTTTTGTTTCAGTAGCCTTGTGAGTATGTGAATCCTATGGAAAACATGTACTTGACAGATGTAATGTGTTGCAATCTGAAGAACCCCATGCCAGTGACTCGCTAGGCCACACCTCCTGAATAAATGGATGTGGGCGGAAAGCACAGTAAGATTTAATGACGCAATGGAATGAAAAATGACTTTTTCACCTTGTTGGCTAAGTTTCCACGTCATAATATAATTAAGGATAAATGCAAAAAATGACAACCTTTTTATTGTCGTGTATTTTATAGCAAATTCCAATTTTCAGTAGGCGTATATAAAACAATCCCACCAAATTAAAGAAGCAAGATTTTCTCAAAATGCCATTTCATTGTGGCGTTTAAAATCACAAGTTTGGAAAGTCACTTCGGTTGAGGGAGGGTTGCATTTTTATTACGTTTTAACCACACTTTTATATCAGGCCGGGCTCTGGTTCATTTAACGTTATATGGATGTGCGCTGCCACTGCCAAAGGAGCTCAATAAAACCCAAGTCGAGTCAATTGACATTTTTTTTGTGTGTAGTTTGGACTGTTCAGGTCCGTGCGGAGAGCTCTTCGACTCCAGTCGTAAAATACACAGCAAACTTCCTCTTCAACAGTTTTATGCTCTTGTTACACTTCGAGCCAAAGCCTCCAGCGTTAAGGATGAAAGGGGAATGAGGAGAGAGAGATCAGTGATTGCCACAGCTGACACACCTCCAGTCTTCTGGTCTCTCCATGAGAAATCCCTATTGATTGTTATTAAAATGATTATCAGTGAAATTATGAATTATAATTTATATTATAAATTACTAGCACCTGAACCATGAAGCTAGTATGTCAGGCTTATAATAAAATCACCATTTAACTGTTTTACAATGGGAAGTGATACCTACTGATGCTATTTTACTACCTCATGAAAGGGGGCTTGAAATATGCACCTACAAGATTTTAATTACTGTAACCCTAAAACCACGAAACAAGAATATAAGCTGCCTCCGGGTCAGTTGAAATTCCTGAGGTGTTTTCTATACAAACATCAACATAAAGGGTTGCGTCAGAAAAAAATGAAAAAATGACCAAGAAATGAAACTGCTGTTTTCACAGGGAGCTCAAAACTCAAAAACACGACTTCCTTGTGTAAATCAAACGTGCTATCTTTGGACTTGGCTCTCTCTACAACGGCAAAAAATACACTTCTGAAAATTATTTGGCAGGTTAGCCGAGGAATCTTGGCAGCGCTTTGGTCAGCGGAGACCGGCCCTAACAAAGTGAGGATATGCTGACACAGCAGAAAGCACGTATTTAATCACCATCATCATCTTCATCAGCAACTGTCCAAAAAAAGTCAGAGCACCCCACCAGCCAACTTCATTTTAGAGCCAGACGCCTCCTCTCTTCTCCTTCTCCCATCTTCTTTCCACTCCTCCTCTCCTCTCTGCTCATCCTCCCCTCGACTCCTCTTCTCGCTTCTCCTTCCTATGCCTCTCCTGTCCTTCCCTCTCTTCTTCCTACTAATCATTTCTTTTTCCCCCCATCTTCTCTGCTCTGATGTCAAATCTTTTCCTCCCCCACGCAACGTTGACGACCAGAGAGAGAGAGAGAGAGAGAGAGAGAGAGAGAGAGAAATGGGGGGGTTGAGAGAGAGAGAGAGGGATCAAATCTCACATTTCTGATTGTACCTGGCAATCACACAAAATAGCTAATAGATACTGTACAATATATAACAGTACATCATGTAGATGACAAAAATCTACCTAAGCAAATGTGGCTCAGGTATCATGGCTTACAGTAAGTCTTGTCGTTTTACTAGTGTACTTAAATCCACCATGGAAAGGAATGCATCTAATGTTCAGGAGAAAAGGAATGCAGTGGGTCCAAAAAGCCTTGAATCAAAAAATAAATAAAAATCACGGCCCCATTAATCCTAATCATATAAGTCTAACTAAGCCCAGATCTGAATTTCATAAATGGGATTTTGCACTTCCGGCCTGGTTCACCAGAGTTCAGATGTTGCAATCGCTCCAACAGGGTGTGTGTTTGGTAAGACACGCTAAGGACAGGTGATGTAATGGCTGTAAAAAAAGATCTGTGTTTGTTTGGGTTGCTGGAACGCGTCCAAAGAAGTTGCAATTTATACATATACAATAAAAACATGATCAGCTTTTGAAGAAGAGAGACAAAAGTGATGAAATATTTATAAAATATTTTATTTACAAATTTCTACTTTCCCCACATGTATTCATTCAATCCCTTTTGACTACGGAAAAACCTGAAAGACCATCTGATAAATCAGACATCATGGACCAGAGATAGGCAACAATGTACCATTGAGGGTAGAGTCTGTTTTCATTCCAGCCGAACACTAAACCAGCTGATCTCACTGACTGGTCCCTCCTCTCTGGTTGAAGGTGGGTTACTCAGTGAAATCACCTGGTGTAGTGTTCGGTTGGAATGGAAACCTGCAGACGCTCAGCCCTCCATGGCACATGGTGGCCCACACCTGTTGTAGACACATTGTTTTAAACAGATAGAAAATAATTTCCATAGCTAAAATTAATATTCAACCACTTTTATAATTTGAAATAAACCAAGTAAGGCCAATTTAATCTGTACAGAGATATGTGTATATATATTACACACATAAATATATATATATGTATGTACAGTGGGGTCCAAAAGTCCATTACCAAGAACTGTTTGTTTTCATTATTTATTAAAAAAATGTACTCAGCTGATACTTCTTATTCAAGCATACATTATTTAGAACTGATACAAATAAAAGAAATTATATCTTTGAGAAATGCTCGTATGAAATGGAATATTTGGTTATAATTGAATATATCTGAATATCTTGTTCAGGTTTTCTCAAATTGTTGCCACACCATACATTTAATTCATATGTTAACACATGTATGCTCCTAATACACAGTGTGAAGAACTAATACCAGATATTGACTATTTACATTGTAGTTTTTATTTTTTATTTTCATTCTATTTCTCTATTTCTTGTGTTATTCTCTGTCTGGCTGCTGTGGCAAAGCAAATTTCCCCCCGGGGATCAATAAAGTACCTACCTACCTACATAAATGAATATGATCCTCTATGCCTTATTATCGCTACCGCTAGTGCTTTAACTTTGAAAAAAACAACAATATTTTATTGATTAATTAAATTATTACTGTGTAATCTTGTTTGAGAAGTATCAGTGTGTTCTTGGTAGTGGAGACTTTTGGACCCCACTGTATTGGCCCTGTGTCATTTATTCCACACAATAAGACCGGGCAAACCACACAGTTTACAAATAATCCAAAACATTTCCAATAAAAAGGCACAATATGGCATATACTGCATATTCTGTTCAACAATGAGTGGACATTATCTTTGTCCCTTGTGTTGGTTTCACACTCTCACAGGTTGTGCAGGTGAATGAGATTTCAAATCTGCTTCGGGCTTTTATTCTGACGTCTTTCTTTGGAAAAGCTGCTTAAAAGAGGCGGCACCTTCACCTCGATGCCAAGCCGTAAAGCGACAGTGTGTATGTGTATGTGTGTGTGTGTGTACAAGCATGCATGCATGTGTGTGTCAGGCGTTCTGAGGCACGTACATCGCTGCATACTATGGTGTATGTAACGCAATGTGCAGATAAACTGCCAAAGAAAATGCATGAAATATTCACAGTGACATATTTCTCTTTGCCTTTCGAAAGACACTTATTGTAGAATGCATCCATCATTCAAAATCATCTCTTGGGCTACACAGTCAGAAAGTCCCCACTCTAGTTGGTATAATGGGTGGTAGTTTCAGTCTACTCATAACAAAATGTCCAGGCTCGGCAGTGGCTAAATGACTGTGCAGTATTATTCACATGTCGCTGTCTAGACAAGCTCTAACACTCTTTTCTTTTATTTCTCTTTTTTTTTTTTTTGCTCTTCCTCATTTCTTTCTCTATTTCAGTCAGTCGATCTGTCTGGCTCCGTCTCTTTCTTTTCTCTTAAATACACCACGGGCACAAAGGGCCCCATCATTTCACACCTCACCTGATGACTTCAACAACAACATCTCTTTTATTTTTTCCTCTTGTCCCTTTTCTCCTGTTTCATTCCTAATACAGATCCTTCATGATCTCTTGCAGCAGTGGGTGTAAACACATGTCCACCTCGGTCTTCTTCAGCAGCTGGATGAGGTGGACGTGGTCAGTGACAATCTGACGCAGGTCGGTCATCTTCTGGAGCAACTTGGCGAACAGTTGCAGGGAGTCCGGGTGGTTGACCTTCAGCTGCAGCTCCAGGGAGTGGAGCACCGTTTCCTGGAGCTGCTCGATGGGCTTCACGTTCAGCAGGCCCGGGCGGTCTGGAGGGGAAGAGAGTGAGGCAAAATGCATGAGATTTCAAGATAGACAGAACAGTAAAAGGACAGAATGTGGCTGCTATGCTCAATATCTAAATGCCAAAAAAGCTGCAAACAATAGAATAAAAATCAATTTATTGGTTATATATATTTTTTTTGTGTGTCGTGTATCTGATCTGTGATCTGGTTGTTCTGGGAAACTAAGTCTTTGGTTGATGTAGTTGTAATGGAAAACAGGACTTATTGTTGAAAGAAAAACTTTGTCTACATCTACTTTGGCTAGTGGTTTCCTACATTTCCCAGCATGCCTTTCAACAGACGACTTGTTGCATCCAACCATTGGTTTTAGGTGGCGAGAGCAATAACGATAGTGGCAGTAACATTAACAGCAATAGAGTTTCCAGTTGAATGCGAGAATACCAAAAACACAACATGTCTTGTGACTGCATTGCATTCTGGTCTACTGAGGCTGCTGTCAGTGGACAAATTGGATCTTTTCCTCTTCTACGATGGATTTCTCCCTGTGTGATTGTTGAACGTTGGTGCAAACTGGTGATTCTAGAAAGCTCTTTCTCTTCAAATCTGAGGGACTGACATCAAAACCTGACGTTTACCGTTGATATTTTAGATTGTTGGAAATGTTTCTCCTATTGTAGCTGCGCGGGAAATATCTCGATGTCGTGTCGTCTACATTTCACCACTTTACCACGGGAATAAGAAAAATACACCACTAAACAAAAAAAAATGGACCCAGGAATGCAAAGTAATAGCCGTTTTTGCTTGTTTGTGTTTGAGTGTTTTAGGGTGGATTTTTCCTTTTCTTTATGTTTATCTTCATTTCCAGCTATAATCTCATTTAAGTTAATATTTGACCTAAATGTCTGATGTCAATCCTCAGCAGGTTCAAGGTTGGGTCAAGCTTTTTATCATGCAGCCATGTGCAACATTAAACCAAATCGTAGGAGTCTGTTTAGGAATACAGCCACTGTGTTTTATGCAGCAGTCTACATCAGCAGCTCCTCCTGCATGACAAACTGCTGCTTTATCTGCATGGATTACAGGGTCAAGGTTAGCCATAGATAATACTCACTGGTTTGATAACTTGGAGACATTACTAATGGCAGTTTCCTGTGGTTTAGTTGTGAGTTGATGGGCAGCTGTCATTTCTGTGCATGTGTGGCTTAGGAAATAATTGTTATACCAGTAATACCAGCAATACCAGTAACAGTAATTTTCACAGTAAACAAAAGTCACTGTGTTATTTGACACTACTAGAGGTCTTTTTGTGTAACTAACTTGAGCAGTTCATAAGAGAACTGTGCGATTATGTAGGCTGATGTGACTCACCACTATAATGACAGCATCATGTCAATATTATCTAGTTGCAGGATGCTGTTTGTTTCAGGTTACAATATACCATAACACTCTAGTATTGAACAGAGATTATAATATATCCTATATACAGTATTGTGCAAAAGTCTCAGGCTCATGTAAAAAAAATCTGTAAAGCAAAGATGCTTTCAGAAATAATGAAATTTAAAAAATTCTAAATATCAAAAAATTTACTATAAAGAGCAGTAATATAAAACACTAATGCACAAAACAAAAAAAATAAACATCTAAGACCAAATTTATATTAAAAAATCAAAAGGTGCCAAAGGGTTTTGCACAGTACTGTACATTTTGCATTTACAATACATCTTTGTTGTAGTAAGACGACTCACCTCCACTGAGAATAATGACGGCCAGGAACAGTGCCATGTCGCTGTCGTCTAGCTCCAGGGTGTTGAACTTGACGGAGAACTCGAACTTTGGCTCCAGCATCTGACAGAAGGGCTTCCTGAGGCTCTTGAGGAACTCCCGGGTCATGAAGATCTGTCCGTACGAGATTAGGGTCCCATCTTTGTTCATCAGAGGGGCCATCATGATGATCAAGATCTCGATGACGCCGTACTTCAGCAGAGTTACCTGGGGAAAGGTTCAAGGTCAAGGGTCAAGGTCAAGGCCTGTAGATGTCACTAGATGAGTGACAAAATTAATGAAATGAACAATTGACTTGCAAGTCAATGGTCACTGCACCTGATCGTTGAGATCAAGCTCTATGAATCCTGGGATGCTCTTGGCAAACTCCGTCACTTCCCTCACTGCTTCGGCCGAGCGCGACTGGCAGCTGTAGAAGAACCGCAGCTCCAGCGCTTCTGTTAGCCCCTGGCCGATGACACCCATCACACCCCCAACAGCGCACCCTGACCCCGGGTGAGCTCCTGTGACCCCTGCATGAGATTAGGTTAGAAATTAGAAAACCTTATGTCCAGCATGAGGATTCAACAAATCCTAGATCTCTATCGCTGTCTTTCATCATGTGTTAAATATTCTGAATAGGAACAGCCGCCGATGGTTTCTGGTCCATTCAACAATGGGGGTGACGTAGAAAAACAATATCAACACACACGAAATGCAGTTAGCTTGTTAGCTAAGAGTAAAGCGAGAGTAAAGCCAGCCTTCTTATGACTGACTCTAGTTTAGGAAAAGGGTAAGGAATACATTCTCTGTCTTGTCTTGTACTGTGAAGTGCACTGCAAACACAAACATGTGCTTCATAAATTAAGTTTTACTCAGGCAGATTAACGGATGCCCTGCGTCACTTTTTCTAAAAAAAAATTTATTAAATTTTTAAATCTACG
Organism: Gephyroberyx darwinii; assembly: GCA_900660455.1. Taxonomy (NCBI): domain Eukaryota; kingdom Metazoa; phylum Chordata; class Actinopteri; order Trachichthyiformes; family Trachichthyidae; genus Gephyroberyx; species Gephyroberyx darwinii. Next base: position 12,452 of record CABFOQ010010334.1, on the reverse strand, counting down.
ACAGCACTAAAAACGATGCATCAAAAAATTATTTATTTATTTTTTGAAAAAGTGATGCAGGCCATCCGTTAAATGGTTAATTAAATGTGCATAGCCTACCTCATTAATAAAAAAAATCACAGAATCCCACTAGCAAAAACTACTCAGTCATACTCAGTCACACAACATGACAAACTGTATTATTTTATAGTACGGTTCTACTAACCCCCATGTCCGGCTGTAACCCCAGAAGAGGCTTGCTGCTGGTGCTCCGGGATGGGTATCTGTCTGCAGTTGATGAACTGCTCTCCCTCCATCAGAGACTTCATGTCATGGATGACAAAAGGCTGGAGGGATGAAGGAAGACAGGGGAAGGAACAGTGGGAGTAGGAAGGAAAGGACAAGGGACAGAGAGAGCAGGAGTTACAAATGTAATCATCCTAGAAGAGCCATGTCAGCCCTGTTATATACCTCCCATGTATTTTGGTTATGTCTCATTCATCAAAGCTGCTAAAGCAAATATAGTACATCTCTCATGTCTGATGAGCAAACTAAACAAATATCAGCTGCAGGCTAAGACGTAGAAAAAAACACCTCATCATTTTTCTCAGAAGTCAATGAGGCTTAACCGAGTCCAAGCCAAGCTTACTGTTTGGAAAAACACTGGCAAGGACATGCACTGGCCTGGATCCATGAATTACACCATTCACACACTGAAATCCTCCTTTTTCATAGTGGTAGAATGAATAATGGGATATCCAAAAGAGCAAGCGAGCAACTTAAGGGGGATCTTCCCAAAAAGTTATAAACAAGCAGTTCATATTTGTTGTTCTTATCAGTGCATTAACTCAGAATCGGCCAAGATGATCTCAGAGTCTCTTTTTTTTTAGGCATATCTGGTGAGCAGAAATCTATTAGTCTGAATCAGACGTCGATTTTGAATGATGGTATTCCGCAGTTGCAGACAAAGCACTGATAGTTTACTGATCCCTGAAGGGAAAATCTTTTTTTTAGCTCGATCAGTTACAGAAGTGCTCAAGGACACTTTGGCAGGGAGAATGCTTGCCACCACAGGTCCTTGATACTGCACCGGTGGTTTTTGTTCTGCAACAGGTCCTGCAGTTACCTTAAATCTGACTAGCTTAAATGCTGTGTTTTGTTTTAGCTCAACATTTCACTTTTTAGCACCAATACCAGCTGTTCTGGGTATCCGTAGGTACTCATTTCACATGCTTTTATTTGGAAAACCTAGTCTAAAAAAAGTCCTATTTCTAAAATGATCACAAACTACTGCAATTTCTGTTTTCTGTCTTAATTTTAAAAAGTAATTTTGCAAAGAGTAAGAGAGTTGGGAAAATTGGCCTGAACACTGATTGTGTCAATGGTGGAGCATGAACTTATATCAAGGCATCCATGGTAAAAAAATGTAAATATTCCACGAAAGTCCGAGTTTGTTTCGTAGGATTGGCTGTGGTTTAGTAAATATCACAGTATTCCTTAAAACAGTCGATTCAGTGCCCCTGGCTGCTATCGCTATGATGAACAGCCATAACAAGAAGAGGAGAAGATGCGGAGTAGCCTTGAACTATTCTGCTATAACAGGAAGCAACAAAAAAAGACAAACAGGAAATCCAACGCTACTTAAATGGCCAGGCCAATCAAGGGCCCTCACAAAGCCTCTCAGATTTTTGCACTTGCATATTTGGAGTTTCAGATTCTGTTGTAACAGAGCCCCCCCAAAAAATGTTGAGGCCTCAATTTACTACATACTACATACAAAATACTATTGGGTGTGAAAAAGACAGACCTTGTGTCCTGTTGATTAATTTGAGTCCACAAGATAGATGTGATTCCTCGTTGTTTTCATTATTTGGTGCGCACAATTTCAGAATTCATGCAAACAAATGAACGCTCGCCCACAATTTAATAAAATGTGCATATGTTTTTAAAGCATGTGCTTGATCTACAGCCATGATTGAAAATTTGTGAACCCCTTGTGCAACTATGGTCAGTTTGGTGTTTCCATGCAAAAACACTATGCTGTGATCTAAGGAGACCTCAGAGGACCTCAGGAAGAGAGGAGTGAGTGAGCAAAGTCATATCAACAAGATATGTGAGACAAATAATATACAAATGGAGAGAATCTAACATGACAGAGACTCTGACTAGTGGACGTCTCCTCCTACAACATCACCAAGAGACACAAGAAAAATATTAAAACTAGCAAAAAACAACCCAGAATAACATCCAGAGATCTACGAGCCTCCATTGCTGCATCTGATGTCATTGTGCATCCATCAACAATAAGAAGAATGAATAGAAATGGCATTCATGCAAGGAAAGCCAGGAAGAATAATCTAATGTCTAAGAAGAACAAAGCTGCCTGTCTTCAGTTTGCCAGAGAAAACCTGGACAAACCTGAAGATGTCTGTTCTCTGGACAGATGAATCCAAATTGAACTGTTTGGTCGCACTCAAAAACTGGCCACCACCAAAATAACCTTTTCCATATAGTCAAGCATGGTGAGAGTGTCATGGTGGACCTGGATGACTCAAAATCATTAAGGGAACCATGTCTTCTGAGGGGAAACTAAAGAATTCATGAACAGAACACCAGACCATCAGTCTGAGGGCTAAAGCTGTTCAACCAATGATGATCCTAAACATTCAAGCAAATCTACCAAAGAACGACTCAGGAAGAAGTTTAGTGTTTTGGATTGGCCAAGTCAAAGTCCTCACCTAAATCCAACTGAGATGCTGTCAGGACCTGAAGCAGCTGTTCATGTAAGACCTCAAACCTGTTAAACACTCTCAGTGTTGGAGGATCCAACAAATAACTAAGTCTTTTAAATAATGTAATTAGTACCAAACTGACTTCTGACATCCAGGTGAATGGTACCTTGGTCTTGGGGCAAAATAGTATCATGCTGTCGAGGTGGGAGGTGCACAATAAACCCTTACAGTAGGTCTAGGTGTAAGTTGGGCATCAAAACCAGCAAGACATAATAACAAATATTGTCAGGAAGCAACAGCAGCAGCTATATAATATACCAAATTAATTTGACAATGATATAGTTACCAAAAAAGGTAAAGAAGAAGAAGAAGTAACCCAATAATCTTTACCGCGTTGTCTCCGGTCTTCCCAGAGAGGATGGCCCTGGCCTTGGCCTTGGTGAGGGGGAAGTATTTGAGATAGGCCTCGTAGAGATGCCTGGCTAGAGCCCTCAGATCTGCAGCCTCTGGGTGCATGTGGTCCATGTCAGATGAGAACTCGGCCAGCAGTTTCTCCTTCTCTGCCTGGGGCATACGTCCAAAACGGATGGCTGGGAAAGGAAACAGATAGGCACAGGCACACACACACACACACACACACACACACACA